>JAODAL010025716.1:0-58079 GCA_025379985.1 Phyllomedusa bahiana | reverse complement strand
CATGTTTCCGGAAACACCCAGCGCTCCATTCACCCTGACAAAACGGCCCATATCCAACACTGCCAGCAGCATCGGTAAAGATGTCGACCTCTGCGTTGGTCAACGGTTTATCCAACATGATTGAACGACCATTATATTGGGCCAGAAAAGACTGCCATACTCTCAAGTCCTCCTTAAGATCTACCGTCAATCTAATAAAATGGTGTGGCGCCTGCACTCCTGACGTCACCGCCGCCAGCCGGCGGCAAAAAACCCTCCCCATTGGAATAATCCGGCAAGCAAAGTTACGTTTACCCAACAAGGACTTCAAACCCCGCAAGGTAATCTTCTTCACTGCCAATGCTCTACCCACTTCCCCCTTCATGACCACAAGCTTCTCCACAGGTAACCGACATTCCATGGCCACTGAATCAATCTGAATCCCCCAAAAATTAATGACGGTAGTAGGACCTTCAGTCTTGTCCGGAGCTAACGGGACTCCAAAAAGGCCCGCCACCCACTGCATGTTAGCCAGCAGCGACCCGCAAACCCCAGAGTCCGCTGGGCCAACACAAAGAAAATCATCCAAATAGTGAATTATGAATGAGACCCCGGAAACACCACAAACCGTCCACTCCAGAAAAGAGCTGAATGCCTCAAAATATGAACAAGAAATGGCACAGCCCATCGGCAAACACCTATCTGCAAAAAACGCCCTATCCCAAAAACACCCCAACAACCTAACGCTGTCCCCATGAACCGACAGCAGCCTAAAGGCAGCCTCAATGTCTGTCTTGGCCATTAAGGCCCCTTTTCCGTACCGCTGCACCCAACAGACTGCCGCAGCAAACGATGTGTACACCACCAAACACAACTCTGGGTCAATCCCATCATTAACCGAACAACTTTTTGGGAAAGACAACTGATGAATCAAACGAAACTTATTCGGTTCCTTCTTTGGAACCACACCCAACGGGGAAACTATTAAGTCCACACACGGCACCTCCTCAAAGGGACCAGCCATCCTAGCCAACTGCACCTCCTTTGCCAACTTCTCCGCCACAACCTCCGGGAGCAGCATTGCGGACCTCAAATTTTTTAACATAAAAGAAACCACATGCGCCGGAGGCAGAATCCTGAAACCGAACCTAAACCCCTCCTGCAGCAACTGAGCCGCCCTCTGATCAGGGTACCTACTTAGAAATGGCTCTATCGCGGCTAACCTCACCGGAGTCTCCCGCATGCGAAGTCCCTGAGCCTTTTCCCTTTCGCTTCCGCAAACATTTGGATGCTTCGTGAAAGGCTGCGCTGCAAACCGAACAGATGTGCTTAAAGTGGCAGGCCCCCAGAATCTGCACTGGTTCTCATTGAACTGCCAGCAGACTCCAGCTCTAGTACTCCCTTGCCCCGATCCACTATACGACCAGGCGCCCCCTTGGTGTCCGGAGCCACCGGGCCCCCCCTTGAAAGGAATGCCTGTACCGCGTCGGGGCCATCACTTTTAACCACAGCCCGATATCTTTGTGGTCCCACCGTATGGACGGACGAACCGCCTTCCTCTGCCAATTGCTCATCGTATCGGAGCCAGGCCTGGCCTCTATACACCCTGTGCGCCTCCCCGATCAGATCCAAATAGCAAAACAATGCAGAACAGTTTTGTGGAGCTTTATCCCCGATAACACTAGCTAAAATCTCAAAAGCCTGCATCCAGTTCTGGAACGTCTGAGGGATCAGACGCCACCTCCGTTTCTCCTCTTCATCCTTTTTGCTTTCATTGCTCTTACCCTTATCCAAATTGAACTTCTCAAGAGGCAGGAGAGAAAAAAATTTCTACATATTCATCCTGCCAAATTTTTTCTTTTACCTCCTTCTTCAAATGTGCCCCCAACGGGCCCTCAAAACACACGTACACTTCCCCCTTTGCCTTGTCATCCAAGCGTACGATATCAACTTTATCGAGTTCTGTCGGCACCGACACCGCCACACCAGACCAAACCCCCCCACCGGAGACTCCCCAAGCCATAAGGGGAGACCCCCACACCGGACAACGCTGAACCCCAGGCCAAGACCGGTGAAACCTGCCCGCCAAAACCCAACGGCCCCGGGAACCGGGCCATAAATTCCCGAATACTCCCCGCCAGAACCTGGCTAAGACCTATGGGATCTTGCCCTGGCCCCTGCCCCCAAACCCTGGCGAGACACAACAGACATAGATAACAACTCGCTGCGTGGGAGCTGTGACCCCGCCACCCGTGCCGACTGATCCCTGAAGAGGACGTCCAATTGCCTGCTGATCCAAGTCCAATTGCCACCTTGATCCACGGTCTCCGCCTCCACCGGGTCCCGGACCAACTGGACTGCTGACCGGAGCTGCGTCGATGTCGCCTGCGATGGCCTCTCCACCACTCTGGAACCGCCGATGTCCCTCGCTCCACGTCCCCCGGTCCCTGGCGCCGGACCGACATCCGCGCCGCCAACTCCTTGCTCCACTCCGGCACCCATCGCCACCGACACAGACGACCGTTTGCTCTTACGACAACTCCTGGTGGGCCGCCCGACCGGAACATCGCCGGGATCGACCACCGCCTCCACCACGGCAGGAGCCGCAGCAAAAAGCTGCAGCGGCTACTTCCACGCTCCGCTGGGCCCGCCCGCCTGGTGTGATTCCTCCCAGGCCGAGCGACACGGGAGTGAAGCGCAGCCCGCTCCACCCGACCTGGAGGGTCCCCGGAGGGGCTCTGACGGTGCATGCGGGCCCTGGGGGTCACCTCGGGGCTCAGCCTCTCTGGTGGCCATGTCCTACGCCTGTGCCTGCTAGAGGAACTAGGGGGATCCCCCGCTGAGGCAAGGGGGGAGGCCATGGGTCCGTCCCCCAAAGCCCTCTGCACATGCTGCTCCAGCCACCCAGCCCCTCTATCCCCCGCAGCTCTCCTGAGCTGCTCTAAAAGCTACTCAACACCGGTCATGCTCACAGTAAAGAGAGCAGCATGGGGCAGCACTTACTTGCTCGCGCTGTCCTCCGTGCGTCACCCCTTCCCTCTTCACGCCAAGAGCCGGCGCGCCGGGTCATGGGGGTCCTCCCTCCAGGGCTGTGCCCCCGTGTCCGGCCCCGGTCTTGAAGAGGAGTCCTTCGGAGATACAAAGATCTGGTGACCATTTCCAAATTATCATGTTAACCTGTTTACCCCCAGCACCATAAGCCAATGACTGGCTAATTTATAAACACCAGCTCCCAGGAATCCCATCCTGTACAATCTCTCCATCTACACCAGAGCAACCAAATGTTCTCCAAAAATGAGGGGCCTTCACAATGATAATCCCACCTTCACAGCAATTTCACCACCAAATCCATGGACCCCCGACCTGCCAAGCAAGCATGCCTTGACCACCTCAAGCATGCGAAATAACCCATAACAACAAAGCCCTCTCAATTCTCTGGATCCCCAAAGCCCACTTGTCAATCCCCGCAGTGTTTAGATGGACACCATTGATGAGCCAAAATTATGTTTGTCCAGCTTTCAAATCAAAATGCCTAATAAAAAGACCCCTATTCCGTGACAAAAAAAGCAAAAATGGCTCTGTTACCCTTCATGTAAGCCTTGTTGAGCTGATCTTCCGAATGGGCACGTGTGTATGTTGTGTCTGTTTTAATATATATATTATTATATATATATAATATATATATATATACACAACACACACACACACACATATACATATATAGTGGTTTATCTATTGTACGTGGTAATCTTCCTGTGGTTGGATCAGTAAAGTATGAAACGTTACTCGACCACCAATCAAATGTATGACAATATATGCTTGTAGTAACACTAGGACCCCACAGCAATGGTTTGGGCACAGCTCCTGTGCCCGTTCAATTATCATGATGTATCTGTACATCGTAGTGCGTAAGTGCATTAAATGCCATAGCATATAAGTACCCTTATGGTGCCTTAAGAGGTTTGAAGCAGACCTGTCAGGTGGTTTATGCTACTCTATCTGGGAGAAGGTGTCAAACACAAGGCCCCCTTCCTCAATTTATATGGCGGTGACGACACAGAGAGGGAGGCTCACATGGTTGCATTTAATATAGTCTTACAATAACATTCGACCATGTAAGGGCGACCATAGTGCTGATCTGGCACTTGGTGAAAATATCTCCCATGTGATAGAGGGAGAGAAGCTGAGCTCTGTGAATGTTTAGATTTATATAATTTGAATCATAGAAATACTAACAGGACTCCTTAAGAGATGCAAAAGAGCAAGGCCTGCTTACCCCACCCACATACCTTGATTGACTTCTTTCCATCTGTTAGTGTGTGTACTGAGCAAGTTGTCAATTTCTGCATGTGAAGCGGTGGTGTGGGGACAGTACTTTCACTTTCTGTTTTAATAATTTCTCTGCCTTTTACTTAGAAATCCTGCTCCAAATCATATACCCCTATATATCACAGAGCTTAGCTTCTCTCATTCTGTCATGCCCTGCTCTCTGATAGGGCAGCATTAACCACCTGACAGCTTCCATTTAAGCTAATCAGTGAGATGAAAATGGTGTTTAGATTTATAAATAGTTAAACTGGAAAGTCACCATGCCAAGAGGATCTAACCAACCGATGAAAATGGGATTACATAGTGAATAGTGATGATGTGAATTTCAGCACAAAGGGAATGCTAGTCCATTTGGAAACAAGCTTTATTGTTCACGAGTCATCATTTTGTTTGTGTGGTTTAAGTAGATTTTTGTATATATATATATATATGTGTTTTTGTGTATATATATATGTAAAATAGAAAAATATTTAATAAACCAAAATTTGGGATCTGATCTTATTAAATTTTTGGTTAAGGGGTTTTGTAGATTCTTAAAGCGGATGTCCTATCCTAGGCTATGAATATGTCAGACAAGATAGCAAAACATGTGGCTATTTTGTCCAGTAAAAGAGACGCAGTGACAGAATCCGGATAGATCCCACTATAGTCAATGGGGTCTGTCGGGCACTAATGGTGTCCATGATGTGATGAATCTGGAAATTATTCTAGCTCATCTTATTTGATAGAAATGCTGAAGCAGGTGTAATCAAATCTTAAGAGCAGTACCCTGGCACTCCTGGATAGTCCGCAGTTTGAAGAGCTGCAGGGCTCTGATAAGCACTATGTCCCCTCCATTGTTCACCAGGCACTGCTGCATACTTTAAGTAGCACCTGTGCCTGTTATTACAATTGATCACATTGAAGTTTATTGGGCTGACCTCTAAGGGGCCGTTCACATGGCATATTTGGATCTGATTTTGGATCCATGTTGGATCCAAAAATCGGATCCAAAAACGCTGCAACAATTGGATCCTAAAGAGATCCAACACGTATCTGACACGCAGCTGCGTGTCTGCATACGTGTCAGATACAGCAGGATTGCACCCTATAGATACGTGTTTGGGGTCCAACAGACGGATCCAAATACGTATGTAAAAGCGTATGTTCACATGGACCCAACACGCCGTGTGAAACATACCCTAAGGGTGCTTTCACTCAGTGCAGTATTGGTGGAGTTTCAACTGCGCTCCAATTAAACTGCCTTTATTAGCAACAAGCTTTTTTCACTCATCTAAACTGTTTGGAAAGTGTGTTAGGGTGCTTTCACACGGTGCATTTTTGATGTGTTTTTTGTTTAGGAAGGCACAGCAATTAATGCTGTACATTGCTGCACAAAAAAAGAAACATGTCAAAAACCATGTGAAAGCACCCTTAGTGTGTTTGTAATCCACAAAAGTTCAAACACGGTTCGGGTGCTTTCACAAAGATCAGTTTTGGTGCAGTTTTAACTGCACTCCAATTAAACTGCCTTTATTACCAGCAAGCTTTTTGCACTGATCTAAACTGTTGGGAGTTATCTAAACTTAGTGAGTAATCAATTAGTGTGTGTGTAATCCACAAGACTTCAAACACAGTAATCGATTACTTACTTGAAACACCTTTCTGAACAATTTAGACAACTGAAAGAAGCTTGCTGGTAATAAAGGCAGTTTAATTGGAGCACAGCTAGGGTGCTTTCACACAGTGCGTTTTTTTGTGCGTTTTTAATGCGTTTTTTGGATGTGCAGAAAGGCACAGTAATTAATGATGTACATTCCTGCACAAAAAACACATCCAAAAATGCACCAAAAACGCATCTGCATGTGAAAGCACCCTTAAAACTGCATCAAAACTGCGCTGTGTGAAAGCACCCTAACACCAATCAAAGCCAATATTACAATTTCATAGCTGTACTGTACGGTGTTAATAATGAAGGAGCCATGTGTGGGGAGGCTCACATTCTTGAAAAGTGATGATGCAAACTTGACTACATCAGCAGAACTGATTTTACAATTAATATATATCACACAAACCCAACGAGGATTAAACTCCTCTTCAATTGAATATGTCCTGTATGTGCAGCTTAGGGTGCTTTCACACGGTGCGTTTTTGGTGCTCTTTTTGATGCGTTTTTCAATGCGTTTTTGTGCAGGAAGGCACAGCAACTAATGCTATAGGTCGCTGCACAAAAATCGTGGGAAAATTCACGGTAAATTCGCGGTAAAAACGCGGTAATTACCGCGATTTTTGTGCAGCAATCTACAGCATTAATTGCTGTTCCTTCCTGCACAAAAAACGCACTGAAAAAACGCAGCAAAAACGCACCGTGTGTAAGCACCCTTAGTGTATAAGAATCTGAAAAACAGATACGCCACGAGTCTGATTTTTTTAAAACACTGACCTTCCATGTTTATCTTAGCTTGCATGACACATACACGCATAGTTATTATTTGCTTTTTGTAAGCTCAGTAAAAATGCACTTTAACTATTTGAAAGCATCAAGGAAAAACAGTAGGTGGAACTACAGCCTTCCTTCTATGAGTGTGCAAAGCGAGAAATAGCTGAGGCTACATTAACATTATGGGCGACATGTATGAATCTCGCCACGTTGGGGCGCACCTTTCTGCCGGTTTCCGGCGAAATTTGCGCCTGATTTATGTCGGCACTGGGGCGCGCTCATACATCCTATGTAAAGTCCGCCGCTCCTCGCCAGTGTTTGAGGTGCAGTGCGGGGACTTTGGCGTAGTGCGGCGATGAGCCTAAGATTCGCCGTTCGAGGAGGTGCGCTCAAACATGCGGGGAAAAGTCCGCCGCGCATCGCCAGTGTCTGGGGCGCAGTGCGGGGACATGGGCGCAGTGCGGGGACATGGGCGCTGTGCGGAACTGCGCCTCACATGTATTCCGATTCAAGACAGGCGAGAAATCATTAAAGATGTCCGTGCGGAGTATGAATAAAAAAAATCGCCTTTATAAAGGCGGAAAACATTCTCAGAAAAGAGCTCAAACCTCAAAAATAAAAAATACATAAAAAAAAAATCACTTTCCAAAAATCTAGAACGGCGCGATATCAAGAATTTGGATAGTGGAAATTGCCGGGAAATACAGTAATTCAAATTCTGAAAGCTCTTCTCATTGGTCGGCATAAACCAGCCAATCAGAATAGGAGCGACAAAGACCCATTATAAGCTATGGAGGAGAATTGACCAATCAGAATAGGAGCGACAAAGACCCATTATAAGCTATGGAGGAGAATTGACCAATCAGAATAGGAGCGACAAAGACCCATTATATCCTATGGAGAAGTTTTGACCAATCAAAATCAAAGGCGGGACAGTTCAAAAGACAGTAAAAATACAGAAAAGAGCTGATTGGTTGAACTAGCGGGGGCTTGGCTATCTCGGCCAATCAGAGCGCGAGCTACTTCTCCCATTGTAGTCTATGGAGAGATCGGCGCAATGCAATCTCGGCGCTCAGCGCCGTGCGACATGGAGTATGAATAAAAAAATAATTTTTATTAAGTGTAAAACATTATCAGATAAAGCGCTGAAACCTTCTCTAAAAATAAATCAGTTAAATCCCGAACAACGTGTTTGTCGCCGAGACCGGCGCTACATAAGGAATTGCAATATAGAGAATTGCCGGGAAATACAGTAATTCAAATTGTTTAAGCTATTCTGATTGGTCGCCATAAACCAGCCAATCAGAATAGGAGCGACAGTGGCCCATTCTAACCTAGGGAGGAGAATTGACTAATCAGAATAGGAGCGACAGGGACCCATTCTAACCTATGGAGAAATATTGACCAATCATATTCTAAGGCGGGACAGTTCAAAATACAGTAAAAAGGCAGAAAAGAGCTGATTGGTTGAAGCGGCGGGGGCTCGTCCAGCTTAGCCAATCAGAGCGCGAGCTACTTTCTCATAGAACTCTATGGGGAAAAGAAATGCAGAGCGAGCTCTGTTTGTGATTGGCTAAGTTAAAAGAGGCACGGTTATTTGGACCAATGGGAGAGCGAGCGACGCTCCTATGGGTTTTCTAATGCAATCTGAAATAAAACTGTACATGGCCGAAATCAAATGATAATACTGCCGAAGTTGTCCCGATGTGTATATAAAATGAATAATAATATGGGGGTAAATATAAAAAAAATACTAATTCAATAAAATCAGGTTTATTTCTTTATTTTCATTAGCCAAGGATCAATAGTATGGGTGTAATGGAAATAAAGAAATAAACAGGATTTTATTGATTTAATTTTTTTTTTTCTTTACCCCCATATTATTATTCATTTTATATACACATCGGGACAACTTCTGTAGTCTTATCATTTGATTTCGGCCATGTATAGTTTTATATCAGATTGCATTAGAAAACCCATAGGAGCGTCGCTCGCTCTCCCATTGGTCCAAATAACCGCGCCTCTTTTAACTTAGCCAATCACAGAGCTCGCTCTGAATTTCTTTTCCCCATAGAACTCTATGAGAAAGTAGCTCGCGCTCTGATTGGCTAAGCTGGACGAGCCCCCGCCGCTTCAACCAATCAGCTCTTTTCTGCCTTTTTACTGTATTTTGAACTGTCCCGCCTTTGAATATGATTGGTCAATATTTCTCCATAGGTTAGAATGGGTCCCTGTCGCTCCTATTCTGATTGGTCAATTCTCCTCCATAGGTTAGAATGGGCCACTGTCGCTCCTATTCTGATTGGCTGGTTTATGCCGACCAATCAGAATAGCTTAAACAATTTGAATTACTGTATTTCCCGGCAATTCTCTCTATTGCAATTCCTTATGTAGCGCCGGTCTCGGCGACAAACGCGTTGTTAGGGATTTAACTGATTTATTTTTAGAGAAGGTTTCAGCGCTTTATCTGATAATGTTTTACACTTAATAAAAATTATTTTTTTATTCATACTCCATGCCGCACGGCGCTGAGCGCCGAGATTGCATTGCGCCGATCTCTCCATAGACTACAATGGGAGAAGTAGCTCGCGCTTTGATTGGCCGAGATAGCCCCGCTAGTTCAACCAATCAGCTCTTTTCTGTATTTTTACTGTCTTTTGAACTGTCCCGCCTTTGATTTTGATTGGTCAAAACTTCTCCATAGGATATAATGGGTCTTTGTCGCTCCTATTCTGATTGGTCAATTCTCCTCCATAGCTTATAATGGGTCTTTGTCGCTCCTATTCTGATTGGTCAATTCTCCTCCATAGCTTATAATGGGTCTTTGTCGCTCCTATTCTGATTGGTTGGTTTATGCCGACCAATGAGAATAGCTTACAGAATTTGATTTACTGTATTTCCTGGCAATTCTCTCTATTGCTATTCCTGGTGTAGCGCCGGTCTCGGCGACAAACGCGTTGTTCGGGATTGAATTGCTTTATGTTTATAGAATGTTTGAGCTTTTTTTCAGAGGATATTTTACAACTAATAAAAATGTTTTTTTTTAAATCATACTCCATGCCGCACGGCGCTGAGAGCCGAGATTTCAGTGCGCCGGTCTCTCCATAGACTACAATGGGAGAAGTAGCTTGCGCTGTGATTGGCTGGGATAGCCAAGCCCCCGCTAGCTCAGCCAATTAGTTATTTTCAGCATTTTTACTGTATTTTGAACTGTCCCGCCTTTGATTTTGATTGGTTCAAACTTCTCCATAGGTTATAATGGGTCCCTGTCGCTCCTATTCTGATTGGCCGAGATAGCCATGCCCCCGCTAGCTCAGTCAATCAGCTCTTTTCTGCATTTTTACTGTATTTTGAACTGTCCCGCCTTTGATTCTGATTGGTCAATAGTTCTCCATAGGTTTTAATGGTTCACTGTCGCTCCTATTCTGATTGGCCGGTTTCTGCCGACCAATGAGAATAGCTTTCAGAATTTGAATTACTGTATTTCCCGGCAATTTCCAATTTCCTAATTCTTGAGATTGCGCCATTCTAGATTTTTGGAAAGTAATTTTTTTTTTATTATTTTTTCTTTTTGATGTTTGAGCTCTTTTTCTGATAATGTTTTCCGCCTTTATAAAGGCGATTTTTTTGGAATCATACTCCATGCCGCACGGAGATGAGCGCCGAGATTTCTCTTGCGATCTTCTATGTTTCCTCTCATGTTCCGTTCTCGCTTCACTTCGCCTCCGCCGGAGATTTTAGACCAAAATAAACTAGGTCTGCCTGTCGGAGCTGCAGAGCGCTGCATTGCGATCGTACATGCCTCGGAGTTTTCGAGTGCGCCGCGTCCCACCCCGGAACGCCTACACCGTGCCCACACCGCGCCCATTGCCCGCCCCTTCATGCGGGCCGCAGCTGAAAGTGGCGAACGCTGCGCCTAACACTGCATCCCTGCGTCTGACAGGGGGATTCGGGCCGGGAGGCGCAGGTTACTCCAAAAAACAGGTGAAAAGCCCGATCATACATGTCGCCCTATGTTTTTTATGTGTATTTTGCAGAATTATTTGTATGCTAAAACCAGTAGTGGATCCAAAACACAGAAGAAGTACAAAGTTTCCATCATACTTTTTATCTCTGTAGGCTCCACTCCTGATTTTGGCTTAGGGTATATTCACACGGCTTATTCTGGGGCGCATTTTGCCACGTATTTTGCGGCGTACTGCGCGTAAATACGTGGGGAAATGCGGCCCAAAATTACGGTAATCTAAAGCTCTCATAGAGAACTATGGATTACGCCTCAGCAAACCCAGCCTCAGTAGTACCCCAATCCTAGAACATTCAAGTTTTTTTTTCTAAGGCCTCGTTCACACAGCTTATTGCTGGCACGGATTTCAGCCGTACTGCAGCGGCTGAAATCCGTGCCAGCCATTACGGTAATCCACAGTTCTCATAGAGAACCATGGATTCCGTCTCTCCTCCCCGCTCGGCGAATACGCCGAGGGGGGAGAAAGTGACATGCACATTATCCCGGCGGGATACGCGCCGTGGATAATACATGTCTATGGGGCCGGCGAGCTGCCGCCCCGCTGCACGGAGCCGGCGTAATTGCGGGCGAAATCAGTCCCGCAAGTATGTCGTGTTTCAGCCGTGTGAACATCGCTTAAGGGGTCATCGAGTAGAAAAATTACTTTTTTAAGAATATTCTTTCACCTCTTAAGCCACCACAGTCAATATAACATAGCTCTTCATTTTTTTCCTCCTCAGCTTCCAAGAGTCATAACTTTTTTATTTTTTTCTATCTATATAGAGATATGACGGCTTTTATTATGCGGGACCAGATGTGCTTTCTAATGGTTTCATTCACCATATCAACAAATATACTGGGAAGCAGCAAAAAAATTCTAACTGAGGCAAAAAAGGTTCCTGCGCCATGTTTGCGTTTTTTTTACGCCATTCACTCTTTGGTATAAATGATGTGTTACCTGTATTCCTTCAGTTTGATACGATTCTGACAATGACAAATATGTAGAATTTTGGCTATATTATAGCACCGCATAAAAATCCAAACATTTATTTTTCAAATTTGTGCTGCAGCGGTATTTTCTGCCACCAATAACTTTTTTGTACTCACACTTATGAACCGAAGTAAAAGTGAATTTTTTGCGGGATGAAGTATACTTTATTTGGTACCGTTTTGGGATAGATACCCATTTTTGTTCACTTTTATTTAAATTTTTAGGGGATGTGAAATGACTAAAAAAAATGCAATTTTGGCGTTTGGAATTTTTCTTCTTCTACAGTGTTCAGCGTATGGGATAAATGATGTTATATTTTAATACATCGGACTTTTACGGATGTGGTGATACCAAATATGTGTAGATTTTTTATTATCTTAATTTATAAAATGGCAAATGGCACATGATTTGAACTTTTAATATTTATTTATTTTTTTATACTTTAAAGTATCATTACATTATCATTACATTAAATGGTCTTCAGAATAAGGGGACAGTGAAAACAAGCAACTTTGCAATTGGATGTCATTTGCAAAGCTGTCTTGTTTTCACTGTCTTCCTTATCTCCGTTTTCTGTAAACACTGTTCCCCAGTGCCGGTCGGATTCCACCTCCATTCTTTTCATTGGCTGAAGGCTCTATTAATTTACATTCTGTCCGGCCCCCGGTCGTATTCACGGGAGCGTGCATTCCTGCCTCTCTCACTCAAAATAAGGGGCCGGCAACATTTCACTCTGCACAGCCAGCAGCTCCACAGCTACACTGCAGCTGCTTCTACAATCAGAAATCAGCAGAATTGTGCCCGGTGCCTTAAAGCTCCTTTGTGTAAACATAGAAGGGAGACAGATCTATGCTGCTCTGGATGAGTTAATCGAAGACTAGATTCAACTGTAACAAACCTCCAGCTGTGAGAGGATAAGAGATCAGTGCTCTGAGTTCATAGAAGACTGTCTAGACTGAATGCAGCGCTTTGGTATGTAAACAAACAGCTCTTACAAAATAAGACTGCATAGGGAGAGGAACGACAGTGACATGTGAAATCAGACAGAGAGGGGGGGGGGGGAGCAGGGATGTGCTATCCCCTCCCACCGATCTCAAACAAACACACTGACTTGGGAGCAAACATGAAAAGTGAAAGGGGGGATGATGTCATACCCCTTCAGTTAAGAAAGACCCAGCTGGGAGGGGAAGAAACGCCCCTGGATTTGAGGAGCTGAGAAAATGAAGCTACAAGAGAACAGCTGATGAAGCGATACATCCCCTTTAAATTAATATTTTTCACACAGCAATATTAAGTACTTGAACAAAGATGGAGGTTCTAGCACTTCCTGTCTGGTGCAGAAAGTGTTAGGGTATGTTCACATGGCGTGTTTTACTCCGAATAACATACGCTTTTCGATACGTGTTTGAATCCATCTTTTGGACCCCAAACGGACCCAAACACGTGTTGAATAAGTAGCAATGTGATTTTACATTGCTTTTTATTAGAAACACGCATCGGCGTTCACACAAGTGATCTCCGATGCGTGTTTACATAGCGTCTTTCGAATCTGTCTTTTGGATCCGTTCCAAGAATTGACATGTCAATTCTTGGTCTGAAAGACGCAGCAGGACCCCTCGAATAAACTATAGGGTGCGATCCGGCTGCATCCAACATGCATCCAAACACGAAGCTGCATGTTTGAGTACATGTTGGATCTTTATTACATCTGATTGCTGCAGCGTTTTTGGATCCGATTTTTGGATCCAACACGGATCCAAAAATGCCATGTGAACATACCCTTAGGGTACACGCGCCGCAATACATCATGTTTTTCGGGTGGTCGCGCTAACACGCGTGTACTTCCACAGCGCGGGGAGGGGGGGCTGTCCACTGGCCCCATTGACATCCGTTACTCACGGCGGATATTCGCCGCGAATAATTGACATGTCACTTATCTCCCCGCGTTCTCTATGAGAACTATGGATTACCGTAATTTCTCACCCGTATTAGAGCACAAATATGCGGAAAAATGCGCGTCGAAATTACGCCGTGTGAACATACCCTTAGGATCACAGACATGGCAGCGATGGATGTCTTCACTTGCGATCTCGGTGCAGGGGTGCCAATTAGGCTATGTTCACATGGCTAAAACCAGGACATATTTCAGTCCGTAATTACACGCCAGAGTGCGCAAATTACGGGCTGAAAACGTCCTGGTCATTACGGTAATCCACAGTTCTCATAGAGAACTATGGATTACGTCTCCTCTGCCCGCTCGGCGAATGCGCCGAGGGGGGAGATAATTGACATGTGAATTACCAGCGGCGTATACGCGCCGCTGGTAATGCAAGTCAATGGGCCGGCGAGGTGCCGGCTCCCCGCTCCCTCCCCCGTCCCGCAATTAAGCCGTGTGAACATAGCCTTAGAGTAAAAAAATGTCTACAGCACCGTTTCCCATTCATTTAGGTACTGCAGTCGGCTCTGATCTCTCCTGTTAGTGTTGGGTGTCAGCTATATCTATATGTAGCAGGGTCAGCAAGTGGGCCCGCTCCATAATCCATTAACATTGCCAAGACGTACTAAAACTTCATGGTGGGTTAAGGGGTTCATTTAACTGTAGTTCTACATCTGTTCTTTGATGCCCCAAACTTAGTTGTTTGAAGCCCAGGAGAAGGGATGTGGCTTTTTTCAGGACAGCTTTGAAGCCACACCCCTTTGGCCCAGCCTCAGAAATTTTTCAACACAAGGGAGGAAATGGGAAGCAGAGGAAAATGAGGCTGAGAGTGAGGAAGCTAGAAAAAGCACATCAAGAAATCGTGGGTCTTGTAGCTTTAGGCTATGTCTACACAGCACTGGATTTTGGTCAGTTTTTCAGTACTTTGAATCTGCCGAAAATCCAACTATACCCAGTGCTGTGCAGCCCTCAGTAGAAAATCTGTGCTGTAGTCTATACAGCCCAGATTTTTTATGGAAGGGTTCCAAGACCTAAAACCGTTCGGTGGAATATAGAACATGTATATTCCATCGTACCGTCGTCGGATTCGGTGCAGCCCCTGTATCGGGCCACTGAGAATCTGAAATCCGACCTCTTTTTTTTGCACAAAAGAAAATGTCGGTGCAGTCCAGTAAAGTGAAAATTTGGGATTTTGGTTATTATTTTCAAATTGCCGTGTAGACCTATCCGTACATGTCAGAGGGAAACAGTTTTTAAATTGGAAATGCTGCTGAGAAGGGAGACATGCCAGGTTCTCTTTCATTGAGTCTTTTAGACAATACAGGCAGTCCCCGGGTTATGAATGGGATAGGGACTGTAGATTTGTTCTTAAGTTGAATTTGCAAGTTGGAACAGACATATTTTTAAATGTAACTCCAGCACAAAAGTTTTTATTTTTGGATGATGCAGGGAAGAGTTTTTACATTTGTTTGCTGTCTGTGCCCCTGTTAAGCAGATTTCACCTCATATGCTGCTGTGGCATGCTGGAACTTGTCGTTCCACAGCTACTATCTGCTGTGGTACATAGAACTACAAGTGCCAGCATGCCCCCATAAAAGTCTCTGTAACTAGGTGACAGATGTATGTCGGAACGGTGTAAGTCGGGGACTGCCTGTACAGTATATCTAATTTCATAATCATTTGTAACTTACCAGTAGTACTTATCACTACATTTATATTTTATAGATCTAGTGCTTCAAAGGTTATTTCTTATTCTTACCATTATGACTCATACTTGGAAGAAATGATAACTCTAAAATGCAGTTTTGCTTATTAACAACTTTAATGAACATAACAAAGATTTTACACGTTGGGAAATTGTAGAATGTTGTTGCATGGAATTCAATGAACTGACTTGAAGACATCTTCAGTAAAGTGGTCCTAACATCTTCAGTAAAGTGGTCCCAACTATACTGAGCTTCTTAAATGGAAATATTATCCTCGTGCTAAGAGGAGCAGATGAAAACAGAGAAGCAGAATAAGTAAAGGGTTTTCTCATGAAAGACATTTTATCACCTAGCTACAGGATATAGTGTCTGATTGCTGAGAGTTAAACCACTGGAATCCCCACCAATCAAAAAAAACAGGGCCCCCAAGTCCAGCAGCTGTTGAACATGTGAATCACTGCTCTGTTCAAAGTCTATGAGACTGATGAAGATAACCAAGTACAGCACTCGACTATCTTCGTCAGTCTCATACACTTAGTACGGAGCAACGCTACATGTGTTCAACTGCTGCTCTGTTCCAACCTTTCCTTACCACATGAGCACGCTGATGAAATATGGGGCAGGTTGGGGTTCCTGTTTAAGTGAGTAGTCGGGGTCCCAACGGTTCTCTAGAGATCATTAATTTATCAACTATTCTGTGATAAATATCTTTCATGAAAAAACCCTGTTACAGCTGGTCAAACCTATGTGAAAGGTAACAGTCGTGTTAAAACATTTTTCTGTGCAACAATCAATTAACAATAAACAAAAAAACACAAAATCCCAGGAAACTAAAGGGTCCTAGGAAACATAAAGAAGTAGTTGTTCAACTGTGAAGGAAATAACTGCATGAGATCATCTTCACAGAGGTTCTTCATTCTGCCCACTTCCTGACTATAGATTCCACCCTGTCCTTATCAGTGCCACAAAAGTCATCAACCTGTAGGGATTAAGACATAAAATTACTTAAATGACAGAAAAATCTAAAAACACTGAACTTCATTCTCCATTGTATTTGAGACAATAGCAGAACAAAAGACACAAGGAGATTTATTTGGTTGTGTGAGTAGACCAAGCTGTAACCCTGCTCTATGTCTTCTTTCTGCTACATGGATTCTATTAGTGAATTCTGAGTGAGTGAACAGTCAGGGGATGTTCACACGGCGTCTTTTAGATGTGTGTTTGGATCTGTGTTTCGGACCCTAAACGGACCCAAACACGCATCTAACAATGTGCAGTGTGATTTACATTAGTTTCAATGTAACACACGCATCTGCGTTCAGACGAGTGATCGCCGATGCGTGTTTACATGCGTCTTCGTGATGTATCTTTCGGATCCGTTCAATGAATTAACATGTCAATTCTTGATCCGTTTGATGCAGCAGGCGCCCTATTTAAAACTATAGGGTGAGATTCTGCTGCAGCAAAAACGCATCCAAAGACGCAGCATATTTTTGTGCAGCGCTTTTGATTATGTTTTTCAGGTCCGAAAAACTTATTCAAAATGCTGTGTGAACGTACCCTAAGGGCTTGTTCACACGGAGTTTTGCCGCCGTATTAACATCCGCTTTTCAGATGCGTCTCGGGGACCGACAGGACGGACCTAAAGACGCATCTAACAATTAGCAGTGAGTTTATCACTGCCGTCAACGAGGAACACGCAGTGGTGCTCACATGAGAGATCGCCGCTGCGTGTTTTCCCTGCGCCTGTCGGGTCCGTCTTGCGGATGCGATCAAAGAATTGACATGCAATTGATCGGGTCCGTAAAGCGGACCTGACAGGTGCAGGGCAAACACGTAACGGCGTACATGTAAACGCCGCTGCGTGTTCCTCATTGACGGCAGTGATAAACTCACTGCTAATTGTTAGATGCGTCTCTGGGTCCGTTCTATTGGTCCCCGAGACGAATCTAAAAAGCATATTTTAATATGGAGGCAAAACTCTGTGTGAACAACCCCTAAAGGTGAACTTGTCAGGTGCTTAATGCTTAAAGTGAACCTCTTATGAGGCTTATGCTGCTTTATCTAAAAGAAGGATATGATTGAATAAGAGAAAGCTGAGCTCTTTAATATATGTTTATATGATTTACAGCAGGATTATGGAGTAAAAAGCAGGGTAAGAGGTTGTTCACACGGAGTATACATCCCGTGTTACAAGCACTTTTAGGATCCGTCTTGGGGTCCGCACTGTTGGTCCCCAAGACGGATCTAAACAATTAGCAGTGAGATTATCACTGCTGTCTATGGCGAACACGGAGCGGCATTCACATGAGGGATCGCCGCTGCGTGTTTCAAAAGTGCAGCTCCGCTCCATCTTGAAAAGAATTGACTGATGCAATGAGTGAACGCAGTCTATTTTCCTATGTGACTCTCAGCCTATTTGAGGATACTGTTAAAGTAGGAATCCCAATTTAATGATTGCAAGTAAAGTCTGTAAAAACTGTAGGGAACTGACATGAAAAGTATTTTAGAAAATTGTATAACTTTTCATTGACCTCTTTATAAGGCGGCTATTTTTGGATTTTCATGTTATCATCTCCGCCTTTCAAGAACTATAGCTTTTTAGTTTTCTGGCAATATAGTGATACCATGTAAATCACCATATATAATGTATTGGAAAAAATTATTTGTGAGGTAGAATTGGAAAAAAATGTAATTGCACAATTTTTTTTTAGGGGGTTAGTTTTACAAAAATTGGAAAAATACCATTATCTTTATTATGCGGGTCAGGACGATAATGTTGAATCCAAGAACATTTTAGTTTTTGATATGTTTTAACTAAATAGAAAGCTTTTTTATTTGTTTTTCATAACCATTTTCTGACACCAATAACTTTTTATTTTTCGGTCATGGAGCTGTGTGAGTCATTACTTTTTTTGCAGGGTACGATGTAGTTTTTATTGGTAACAAATGTGGTGTAAATTAAATTTCTAATCACTTTTAATTCCATTATTTTTCTATAAAGATGTAGCCAACACTATAATTACAACACACTTGGACCGTACCATTTGTCCATTCTTGTAAAAGGAAAATGTTGGTGTGGCTCCTATGTCACAGTAACGAGCTACATCCTGCAAAACATAAAAAAAAATTGTAAGAGGGAAGAAATTATTGCAGAATAATATATGAATGTAACATTCAGAAACAGAAAAACATACTTTTTTGGATTGTAAGAAGTTCACAGCATAGCATCTCCCATGGTGACTATACCGGGGAGCTGTAAAATAAACAGTTCCCTAATAGTTCCCTTCTTAAAGGGGTTTTCTCACCATGCAGTTTGAATGAGTCACAAACAGCTTTTCTTTCACTCTGGTCTCCTCAGACTGTGGGTGGTTTTATAGCAGTGATATTTAGCTTCTCTGTAACAAGCTGAAACATTACAAAGAGCAGTGCAGAAGATGCTATCTTCAGTAAACAAAGTTATAAGTTGTCCGAGGAGTAAAAACTATTGCTTATCTGTAAATAAAAGCTAATCTTGCTAGAGATAATTAGTCTACTTGGAGTGAGCTCCCCAGACCATGGCAATATAACTCCCTGCTTTCTGCTCTAATCACAAAGCAGTTATGGTCAGGTATCCATATAAACCAGGCATCCACAAACTGCGGCCCTCCAGCTGTTGGGAAACTACAACTCCCATCATGCATTTATATAATCTATAACAGTGGGCATGATGGGAGCTGTAATTTCCCAACAGCTGGAGGGCCGTAGTTTGAGGATGCCTGATATAAACCTATGTGCACTCAGAGCAGATAAAATCTCTCTTGTCTCCCGATCAAAGTAAAATAAAAAGACCAATGTATTTAGAAAAAGTCTTCAATTACCTGTCCCTACATGTTGAAAACTAATCTTGGTAGTGAGAAAACCCTTTTAAATCTTACAATAAGAAAAATGAAGCGATGTAAAGAGTTCAAATTTCTCTTTGTTACCCCAAAAAACTATCTGTTAACGGGGTTGTCTCACTACATTGATTCATCTCACCTCAGTCCTGTTTTCTTGGTTTAATTTTGAATTCAGAGGCGTGTTTATTGGCTTCTACTAAGCTGCAGTAGAATCCCGGTCTGTAGCTATAGCAACCAGTGCTGGCAGCCTATCATGCGAGATTGAACAGGTCTATAGCTATAGCGACCTGAGGAGCTGATGCAGCCGATACAAGAGGGGATAACTCAGAATAGGTAGGACACTATTAATGGAAACATATTGCAAATTGATTTGTTTTTGCAAGATCTTTAACATAAAAAGCAATCCTTGTAGTGAGACAACCGCTTTAAAGCTGCAATGATTTTTGTTTCTGTTGCATAATTTTTTTCCTCCCCGACTTCCCAGAGCCTTATTTATTTTTCTGTCTACATAGACATAATGAGGGCTTGTTTTTTGTGAGAATAGATGTACTTTTTTATGTTTCAATTAACCATAACATAATATATACTGTGAAACCCCGAAAAATTTTCTGTGAGGTAGAACAAGTTAAAAAAAAAACTCAATTGCGCCATTTTTCTAGGGGTTTAGTTTTTATGGTCCCAATTTGGTATAAATTATAAGCTACTGTATGTGTATTCTGCAGGTCAGTTTATTTTCAGTGATACCAAATAGATAGCGTTTTCATTATAGTTAGTACTTTTTAAAAAATAAAAACTTCTATTCTTTTTTAAAATTTGTGCTCAAGCACCATTTTCTGCAATCAACAACTTTTCGGGGTTTTCAATCTCTGTACACGAGGGAGGTCACAAGCAAATACTTGTATTCTGTTCTATAAGGGTATGTTCACACAGAGTAATTTCAGTGCGCATTTCGCCGCGTATATGCGCTCTAATACGGGAAAGATGTGCGCTGAAATTACAGTAATCCATAGTTCTCATAGAGAACTATGTATTACGCCTCCTCTCCCCGCTCGTACAATACAATCATAGTGTAAGCTCGGGGAGATAAGTGACATGTCAATTACTTGTGGTGATTACGCGCCGCGAGTAATGCATGTCTAGGGGGCCGGCGCCGCGGGAGTATGCGCAAGCTCCGAAACACACGATGTACATGTACATCGTGTGAACATACCCTAAGGTTATGTTCACACAGCTTAAAACTGGACGTATTTCAGTCCGTAATTACACGCCGGAGTGCGCAAATTACGTCTGGAATACGTCCCAGTCATTACGGTAATCCACAGTTCTCATAGAGAACTATGGATTACGTCTCCTCTCCCTGCTCGGCGAATCCGCAGGGCGGGGAGATAATTGACATGTGAATTACCAGCGGCGTATACGCACCACTGGTAATGATTGTCTATGGGTCGGTGAGGTGCCGGTCCCCCGCCCCTGGCCACACGGCGTAATTGCGGGGTGTAATTACGCCCTGCAATACACCGTGTGAACCTACCCTAAGGGTTAGGGTATGTTCCCCCCGCACCCGCCCCCGCTCCGCTCCCGGCCACACGGCGTAATTGCAGGGCGTAATTACGCCCTGCAAATACACCGTGTGAACCTAGCCTAACAGTAAGTTAATGCAAAACAATACAATAATGGCTCTTCAATTACACCCTGCCATAGGGTGTAATGGGAGTTGTAAGGCTTCGTCCACACGACAAGCATTTCCAGTCGGCTTTTCACAGGGATTTGCATTTTAAATATCGTCAGAAACCGAATGTAAACCATCCACATAAATCTGTAGTCCACATGACTTGCATTTTCTGAGGTCGGATTTTAAAACCACTGTTTTTTCAAAAACCTTAGAACTGTTCAAGCTTCAGCCGTATTTAAAGAGAAAAACAGTGGAAAAATGTACTATTTTGGTGCGGATCTGTGTCTAAAAGCTCAATAGTGCTCTATTATACATGGTCTGCCACAAAAACAATTGAAAAACCGAATCCTAAAACCTCCCCAAAGAAACTGTCCAAAAACGAAAGTTAAAAATCCTTCGTTCTTGCGTAACAAACTGTTCAAATACTCATCAGACGACGTGGTTTTAGGATTCAGTATCTGGCAAGTATTTTGACCTTTGTCGTGTGGATGCACCCTAAGGCTTTGTTCACATGGCGTAATTGCGGGCCGTGTAGTACGCCCCGCAATTACGCTGGGTGATTGGGAGTCGCGCTGATCAGCGTGTACTCCAGCACCGCTGGGGGGAGGTGGGGGGACATAGACGGGGCCCCATAGACTCCATCATTCCATAGACCCCATCATTACTCGTTCCGCGTAAGCGCCCCGAATAAGTGACATGTACTGTACGCCCGGGGAGAGGAGGCGTAATCCATAGTTCTCTTAGAGAACTATGGATTACCGTAATTTCAGCGCGTATCTCGCTCGTATTAGAGCACAAATACAACGCGAAATGCGCACCGAAATTAGCCCGTGTGAACATACCCTAACATGGCAGGCCTGGAAGTATTTATTAGGCCACCTGTCGGCACCCTGTGTTCTTGGCAATGGAAGGCCGATCAGGCGGTGGAGAGGACAGTTCCTTATTCCGTTAGATGTGGCTGACATGTTAACCACAACATCTAAGTGGATAAAAACTATAACCTGCCGCACATGGAGTGCGATCAGAGTTACTATATGTCATGCGTCAGTAAAGGGTTAACAGATTATGGATCTGTGCATGAGTTGTCAATGATGGCATAAAAGTCAAAAGGGTAGGATTTAATTTTAAGGGGTATTACCATCTCAGACATTTATGGCATATTCAAAGAGGTCTTGGGTCAGACTCACGCCACTGTGTATGGAAAGGTGACTGCGCATGAGCAACTCCTTCCATTCACTTCTATGGGAGTTTTAAATACAGCTCAGCACATATTGGGTCACTTGTATAAACGGGGCTGTAGCAGTTTTTTGGTGTGATTTGGGGCAAAAAAAAAACTGTTGTTCACCCTGTCCGACATAATCTGTGCCAATTTCAAGCTAATGAGACTGAGACAAGTTTTGCCGCAGACACTTTTTTGTCGCACACAAACTTGGTTCCCTTAATCGTAACAAGTTTGACCTGAAACGCGTCAACCAAGTTTGTTCTGTGATAGTTTATTTGGTTTTTATACCTTTTTAATATGGGATAATTAAAGTTTATTACTTTTAAATAAAATTTTCGAGTGCTTGAAGAACTTGTCTCTATTTTTGTACCTCGATCTGCACCTGTGGCCGGGTGATCAACTTCCTCTGCACTGGACTATTACATATCATGCTGTGAGGAGACGGTGAGCGGACTTCATTTTTTTTTGTTGTTGCTGTCAATGGCTTTCATGGCAATCTCACAGCAGGTTGCCGAGGAAGATGGCGGGTTTAATAAGCCAGAACCGGACCAAGCTCCGGCTGTGGCCAATAGAACGCGAAGTCAGCTGTAATATACAGACGGTCACACGCGGCAATCATGTCGGCTCACAAGTCCATTTGCGGAAACACATTCCTGCAATAGATGTATGGGTACGTCCATTGCCGGGAAGCCATTAATGTACTTTTCTGGTTTTACAGTAGGCTCTCCTAAAATGTTAAGCTGCTTCTGAGACATTATGCATGTCATTGAAGGTACTTAATCAACACCACTACTAAGCAGTTAATATTATAGATCTAAACAAACAGCGCACCCCTCCCGCCCGACTCAGAGACAGGCATGGTTGCGTCCAGGCCATACTGGACCGGCTGCGTGCTGCGGCCGCAACACATGGCCAGGACTGGCTCCAGGATGGGGTCAGTGTTCTGTTGGGGGACAGGGAAGGAAGGGAGCCTGAAGTTACTCCTGGACAGGGGGGTGGGGGAGGGCGAGGTCTAGGCCTCCTCAGAGGCTTAGTCCAGATATAACCCCCAGGGCCCGCCGCAGCCGTAGGAGCCCCTCCAGTTCGGAGGGCGCGTGCAGCTTCCCGTGCGGTGCCTTCCCGGGCCTGGAGGAATCCGAGACAGCGGGCGGGGCCAGCGGGGGACACCCGACCGTGGCGCACATCAGGCCCGCGGTCTGTGGTTGTTGCCCCTCCAGGCTTATCGGAAGACAATGCGGCAGTCCGACATGATGAAGTGCTGGTCAGCGTGAAAAAATGTGGAAAGACAAATACGTTAGATTCTTGTTTTTCTGTTTCATACTCCCCTTGAAAAATTTCAATCTGGATAAGGTTAGAAGGAGGAGAAGAGAAGAAGGGAGACAGGAAAAGCGCCGTGGTGGGCTTATCCTCAAACGTTACAAAATGGAGTTTGTCAGCGTTTCGATCTTGGCTAGCTGGTGGGAGGACGGCGCCGAGAGAATATGTTCGAGCGCTTGTTGGTCAAAAATGGATGCGATAGGGGGAGAGCTCAATCGCGGTGTATGTGTCTTGGGCTAAGGATACGAATAGCTAAGTTCAGGCAGCGATAGGGGGTTTCCCCCCATATTCTTTGGGCCATAAGGACATTGGTCCTGGCAAAGGTGATGACTCCAACTAGGGTGGGTCAGCCCTTTTCGGGGGGGGGGGGGGTTCATCCGGCCGGGGTACTTCAGGCGGGTACGGGGGTTCGGGGAACAGGGGGTCATAAAGGTTTATTTTTGGGCATTTAATGACGGCCAGTGAAAAAGAAGGGGGGTGGGTTGCATTTTAAGAAAAATCTGCTCCGTTTGCAATGGAACATCCCATGGGGCTGCAAAATGTTTCAAAAAGGAAAGCGACAAGGGCAGCCAGGCACTAGCCATGGGTCAGACTCCAGTGAAGCTCCATGTGATGGAGCCATATCTAAGTAGGTACGGGACAGGGGAAAGCGGCGGAGTTGCTGAGGGCTGGGTTTTCACAAGGTTTTCAGATTCCGGCACCGGATTTCCAGGTTCCGAGCATGACAAGGAATTTGAAGTCCACTCATGAGCACCCAGGATTGGTTCATGAAAAATTGCAGAAGGAGGTGGCTTTGGGCAGAATGGCGGGCCCATTTAGCCCCCCTCCTTTGTGGGATTTAAATTTGCCCCCCGGGGTTGTTGGCCTAAAAGAGCCAAATAAGTATAGGCTCATTCACCACCTTTCATTTCCAAAGGGGCAGTCAGTTAATGACGGCATACCTCTGGATTTGTGCTCAGTTGTTTCCACTTTGTTTGATGCGGCGCTGCGTTTGGTTTGTTCTGGGGGGAGAGGGTCGCTGATGGCAAAGACGAATATCGAGGCCGCTTTTCGTTTGTTGCCGGTTTGTTGCAACCGGAGAGTTTGAGATTGTTGAGGTGTTGTTCGGAGGGGGAGTACTTCGTGGATCGGTGTCTACCGATGGGGTGCTCGATTTCATGTGCTTATTTCGAGGCATTTAGTTCATTTTTGGAATGGGTGGTGCGGGATGTATCGTGTTTGCCCTCAGTGATTCATTATCTGGATGACTTCTTTTGTGTTGGGCAGGCAAATATGGAAATTTGCTTGTCATTGTTGCGTACGATAGAGTGGGTGGCGGGCAGGTTTGGGGTTCCGTTGGCGCCCGAGAAGAAGATGGGTCTGTCCACGTGCTTACGTTTTTTGGGCATCTGAATTGACGCAGTAAGGATGGAATGTAGGTTTCCTGATGATAAGTTGGCTTCATTGTGAGAGGTGGTGTAGCGGTCGTGTCGTTTGCGGAAGATTCAGTTGAAGGATTTGCAGTCACTTCTGGAGAAGCTCAACTTTGCGTGCCGGATTATGCCTATGGGGCGGGTTTTTTGTCGCCGCTTGGCGAGCGCGATGGCGGGAGTCCGCGCGCCACACCATTTTGTCAGGTTGAGTGGGGAGCTTCGGGACGATTTGAAGGTCTGGAAAGACTATCTGGAGCAATACAGTGGCCGGTCCATCATCCTGGGGGACGCGGTGTCCAATGCGAAGATTGACATCTTCACGGATGCGGCGGGTAGTGCGGGTTTCGGAGCCTATTGGGGAGGGCGGTGGTGTGCGGGGGTTTGGCCTGCGGAGTGGTTCGAGTTTGGATGCGTGAGGAATCTGGTGCTGCTTGAGTTGTTTCCCATAGTGGTGGCGATGGAACTTTGGGGGGATTGCTTTCGGGATAAGAGGGTTCGCTTTTATTGCGACAATCTGGGGGAGGTACAGGTCATCAACAGCCTGTCGCCTTCATCCCCCCCGGTGATTCGGTTGCTAAGGCATTTTGTTCTGCGATGCCTGTCTTTGAACGCTTGGGTGGTGGCGGAGCATGTGCCTGGTGTTAGTAACACCATAGCTGATTCTCTTTCTCGTCTGCTGTGGGACCGATTCCGCACCTTGGCCTCGGGGGCAGTGAGCAAGGGCGAAGTATGTCCAGGGCTGCTATGGACCGTGGTTTGCGGGACGCAGGCCACTTGATCCGGGGGTCGCTGGCGGACAGGACCCGGTTGGCCTATAATTCAGCATGGAGGTTGTAGGAGGATTGGCAGCGGACTTTGGTGGATGTGGTTTCGTATGAGGATACCGTGGGGGCCTTTTTAACTTGGTTGGCCTGGGCCGAGAGGGAGGGGTGGTCGATCTCTAGAGTTTCCGGGGGTTTTTTCGGCACTGGCTTTTGGCTTTAAAATTCGGTGATTGCCTGATGCTACAAAGGATTTTGTGGTTGGCCGTGTGTTGAGAGGTTTTGGGGTGGGTAGGAGTAGCAGTGATTGGAGTCGTCCTGTGGTTTGCCGGTTGTTGTTACGTTTGATGGAAAAACTTGAGTTGGTTTGCCAGGGTTCTTTTGAAACGGCTTTGTTTAGATTGGCATTATCGCTGGCTTTCTTTGGTGCGCTGAGGGTTGGCGAGTTGTTGTCGCCTAGTAGGAGGTTGGGTGGCGGATTGTTAGCGGCTGATGTAGTGGTTGTTCGTGATAGTGTGGAGTTTGTGGTGCGGAGGTCTAAGACGGATCAGTTGGGAAAAGGGCGTAGGGTGGTTCTGGGGAGAGTGGCGGGTGCGCCTTCCTGTCCAGTGAGGTGCGCAGGGAGTTTTTGAGTCTTAGGAGGGTGAATGTGGCCCCCCTGCTTTGTCATGAGGACGGGTCTTTCCTCTCCAGATATCAGTTTACGGCAGTTTTTTGGAGGTGTTTGTCTGAAATGGGTCTGGATCCGCGTAGCTTTGTCCCACATTCTTTTCGGATAGGGGCTGCAACAGTAGAAGAGGGTTTGGGGTTGAGGCCGGAGTTAGTAAGGAAGATTGGGAGGTAGGAGTCAGACAGGTTTCGCTTGTATGTCCGCCCACATTTAATGTAACGGTTTTGTCGTTTATATTTATTTGCCTTTCACCCTCCCCTCCTTTCCACGTTTCTTTTTCTTGTTACAGTTTCGGAAGCTCGCCTTGTGTGGATTCTCGGCCATTCTTTTGTCCATTGGGGAGTGGAGTGAGCGGACGTGAGGCCTGATGGATGGCAGCTGGGGTTTCCGCGCACCGTTGTGCTGGTGCGTTGGATTGGCCGTGGGGGAAGCTGTGGTCCAACGTGATGTCGGAGTTTAAGTGTTTTGCCGCGCTTAACAAGCCCCCTCAGGTGTTGGTGCTACATGTCGCTGGTAATGATTTGGGGGCTAGGACGGGCCGGGAGCTTCTCCGGGATGTGAGATCAGATTTGTTGATATTATGGATTTTATATCCGGGGCTTGTGGTCGTTTGGTCAGACATAGTTTATCGGCATAACTGGAGGGAGGCGAGGTGGTGGACGTTATTGAATAAGTGCCCGCTGTAAAGAATGTTGAACAGAACGATAGCAGGCTTTTTGGTTCGGAATGGTGGTGTGGTGGTACGTCATCGTGATTTGGAATCTGGAGATGGTAATTTTTGGTTGAATGATGGGGTACATTCAAATGCAGTGGGGCTGGACAATTGGGGTTTGGGACTACAGGAAGGAATTGAATGTGCTTTGGGGCTGGTGGGGGGTTCGCATGCATGAGGTGGCATGGCATGTTCCCTTTTGGCATTAGGGGTCCTTGGAGTTGGCTGGACAAATTGGTGTGAGGGATCAAAGGAGGTGATTTCCTCGGTTTTGGTGTGAATTCAGTTTGGTTTCTGGCCGAAGGCGGGGCTCCGGTCGGTAAAGGTACGCTGGGAGTCGGTAATTAGGTGTTGGAGTCATTTACATGGCGTTGCTGCCCTCGAGCCAGTGGTTGAGGCTGGGCTGGGGGTCAATTGGGTGAAAGTAATTCTTTTGTTCGCCAGATCTAGTCAGCTCAAGGGACCCTGCCCCAAGTTGGTTAGGTTAGTCGTTTGTACTAGTTGGTCTTTAGTCTGCAGGGGTGAAAGATAATGTAGGTATATGTTTGGTTAATGGGATTAAGCACAATAAATGTGCTAGGATTGTATAACTAGTATATAATATATAATATATATATATATATATAGTATTATATATATATAAATATATAAAGTTTATATGTATAAGATATAATATAAATTTTATATGTTGGTAATATTTGTTAATAAAAAATGGCTGCTGTTGCCAAAGATGTGTGTTGACCAGCCCTCAGGGGTGTGGTCCTGTCTTTTGTTTAAGGGGAAAGGTGGGGATAGGCTTGGCTAGGAGGGCCGGGTTGGGTTGGGGGCCTAAGCAGTATGTTGTGGTTGGAATAGGGGAAAAGAGAATTGGACCTCTAGGGGACACTGACTTTGTGGTGCGAAAGGGTCATGCAGTGTTGTGTAGGTCTGATCTAGGACAAACAAGTAAGGATGTTTTTTGTAAGAAAACAAAAGCACTGCTGTATCTTACCTCTGCCCTTTCTATATCAACCTTGTATATGACTACTCCAGAGTATTTCCTGGGGAGGGACTGAAGAACAAACACAAGTGGTTTAGCCAATGAAAAAAAATCATAAAATAATTGCAAAAAATCCATAAATATCTGAACTAGTAAATCAGCACATTTTCCTTGATTGTTTGCTAACAACTTTTGTCAAATAGACAAAAAGAAAAAAATGAGTACAGTCATTAACAAATTTTAAAAAGTATTATACGACTTCCAAGCATAAATCAGTTAAAGGAGATTTACCATGGTATTCTCATCTTCAATATTGTTTCTGTAGTATACCCAATGGATATGCAACAAATGCCTAATGCGGGTCCCACTCCTAGAAACTCCAGAATGTCTACACAGCTGTTTTTGAAACCCCTAAAACATGTAATAAAAGGACGGGGCCGGACGTACGGCGCGCAGCCTATGCCGGGAGGCGCCGCATGGTCTGGCAAGCCGCCACGGGGTCATGACGCCGGCAGGGCGCGGTGTATTTGTACCGCACCCTGTTTGGAGCGGGGGCAGATGCGCAGGAAGCAAGGGACAGTCCCACCCTCCCGCCCATTTGGCTTGGGGTTGCGGGGGCTTCGTTCACACGGCTTATTTAGAAAGACTTATTTATGGTCACGATTCGATCGTAAATACGTTTTTTCGAAATCAGCCTGAAAATAAGTTGCAGGCAATTTAATATTGCTTTTTATGGAAATACGTGATCGTCGTTAGACGACAAGGGATTTCCGTGCCGTTTTGCCACACCAGCGGATTTGCGCCCGCAAATACAGCTGGAAAATACAAGGTGCATGTCAATTATTGGGCGGATTTTGCGACGGATTAACCCATTTATAATGAATGGGGATTGTAAAATCCATCGCGTATACGTGCCTATACTTAGTGGACACTTTTTGGCAACTGTTTTCAACCGAGTTCGGAATGGATTTAACGGTCGGAAAAAATCGCACGTAAATACGTTCTGAAATAAGCCGTGTGAACATCGCCTTACCCTTTAGTGGGTGCAGTGAATAGTTGGGAGGGGTTTTTGAGGATATAGTTCCAGGTTTGAGGGCTGCATCATTCTTTTCATAGTGGCCGGGTTGGGCGTGTTGAGGTCCCCTGGTAGTTAAGGTGACAATGAGGTGTGGGGCAGCAGAGTCTGATGTGGTGTTCCATTGGTGTGTAGTGTGTGTGTAAGATGGGATGGTCTAGCGAAGGAGGGATTCAGCAGGACGGGGGTCCCTGTGAGCCAGGTTTTATTGTTAATAGCCACTGGGTGGTTTCTAGTGCTCTCGAGCTGGTGGTGATGGCTGAGAGTAATGGATGGAGAGAGTTGATGAAATCCTTCGGCCAGACGGTGTTCGAAATTTTTGCCACTCAAGGACCTACAGGCCCCATTGTTTTTGCTACTGCATACAGAGGTTTTTTTCACGTCAAGGGGAGTTGCATGGTGAGCCCTAACTGGAACCCAACGCCCCTGTCCCTGCCTACTTGTCGTTGGCTGCCTAAAAGGCGGCAGACGGCCAACTGGACGCAAAGTCCTGCGCTGCTAAAGTGTGGAGGCGTTCGAAGAAAGGATTCAGTCACAAACAGTCCCGTCGTCAATATCAGAGAGGTACGCCAAAAGAGCCAGACGAATTCAGAACCAGAGGAATAAACGTAAACAAAGCCGAGGTCAAAAGCAAAACGGATAGCACAGCTCACAAAATCAGGAGACAAGCCGAGTCAGGAGAACAAGCCTGTGGTCAGGTATATGGTTAGTAAAAAACAAAACAAAGGTGATTAGTGTGATGGTGTACCAAGAGCTAGCCAGGAACGTATCACAGGCGCAGCAGTACGCTTTCAGGATGTTTTTTTTTTTATAACTTTATGTTTATTCAAAATTTTTTCCAATAAACACAAAGACAATTAACAAACAATATATCGTTCTTAGTGATATACTAAGCGATGAATTACAGTCTAGCTTGGTATAACTGGTAGGCATGAACTTCGCCAATGACCTAGTGCTGTTGGTAAGGTGAATACTATAACGTATCTGGAAGGGGTCGGGTCGTAGCGTGAAATCACTGGTCAAGGCAAGGGCGTCAGCAACCCTGTGTGTGTGTGTATGTTTGTGGTGGACACTAGTAGTGAGCCCCCCAACACAAAGGGACGGCCTACGGAAACGACACCGATCTGGCGAGACGGAAACATCAGCATGAAAAATGCACCCGTATCCGCCCCACATCGCAGGGAACACATTCATGCAGGTAGTAGGATGACTCCACCTATGCACGAACTGTGCTATAAAAGTTGAAATATTTTCCAGCAAATACAAGGCTAAAGCATACATTCCAGCATAACTTTCACAGGAAAGATGCTGCGCTGGTAACTAACCAGAGCCCTTTTTGTAAGATGACTAACTACTATCAGGACAAGGCCGTAGACACAGGGTACAACTGGTCGGGACAAGGACACGATCATTTGCGGATTTAGTGGTGGCATTTGGTGAACACTCAACCTGCAGAGCGGTAACAGGAGAAGGCATCACCGCCAGATTGATTCACCAGAATGAGGATATTACACTCTCATCCGCTTCACCGGCCCCCGGCCGGGCATATGGCCCCTCATATAGGCCATAAGCTGATTTGTTTGCCCTGAACAGCACACCCAATCCCCGAGGCTATCGCCCTCCCTGGGATCAACCAGAAGGCGTGCATCAATGAAATCAGATGAAGAATAACATATACACTAAGAAAATGACAGGGCCGGCGACGAAGGAAGTGGGGGGGGGGACGGGACACATAAGGAAGGAAACCCAGGTCAGTTCCCAAGCAGGCAGTGATGCATCCCAACACAGCCCAGATTTTCTCAGAGTGTGAACTCCTGCTTATGTAAGACCAGCCGTCAGTATATTCCATTCCGGGGAGTTCTTCCTTCTCCTCACCAGAATCAGAGCACCGAGGGGGGGGCACGCCTGCTTCCACCTGAATTGATATCTAGCATCGAGAAGTGTGTTGAGGACATGCAATACAGGACATCTGGCATTTAGCCTTGGGAAGGACCCTCAAAGGTCCACTCAGGATGGTTATCAGCAGGATATCCAGGGGGACATGTCTTACTTCCAGAACCCTGTTCAAAAGAGCTTTACTTCCCCTCAAAATGGTTGGAGAGTCCGGACAATCACAGGAATATGTGGGGAAGTGGTGCCCGGAGTCGGGTTGTTGTGCAACTCGTCCAACCAGCTCGATGGAGGTGTGGAGGCCCAACAATTTGTGGAGAAACATCAGGGGTGTTGTACAGTGGACGGTGGATCTGTGTATAGTTAGATTCTCCCTTTGTGTCACAGCACACGACGATCTGGCACGGCCCTCAGATGGATCTGCCATTGGAGATGGGGCCCTGCCTGCCCAAGTAGGCCTCACCCATGTGGGCAGTGGTAATATTTGGTGAGGGACAGGTTCACAGTCCACAGCATCGCCCAAAATCGTATTTATAGAGAGAGGAGATCAGGCCTCTGGTTGAATACCCCACTCTTTGCACAAGTGTTCCAGGCTGTTAGGGGGCGTCAGTGTACGATCCTTTGGGTGCTAGAACAGACGAGGATAGAAGGTTGCACTGATTTGGAGGTCAGTTGAAATCGGGAGGAGATTGGGAAGATCGTTGTTCCTCCTGGAGGATTTGTCAAGGGTGTAAGCAACTTCCATCGGAAAACCCGCAATGTCATGTGAAGAGACAGATCGGCACCCAGCCAAAGGTCGAGCAAAAGAACCCCGAGCAGCTGGGGTAAAAGAGGGGGGGGTGCACAAGAACGGAAGTTAGGACGAAGCCGGGAAGCCAAATGAAACTCCTATTCCCTACACGTTTGCCAGATGTAATGGTGAACCTAATCGGGCCCAATGGTTGTCTAGTCCTTTACATGGGAGGGATCTCTGGAGTGCCAAAGCAACGATAATTCGGGTTGAATTGGGGCTAGCCAAAGTCTCTCCACCTCCATACACTTTGCATATGAACGTGTTAAAGCTGACCATGCGGGATTCGACGGAGGGTGGGGCCCGTCCAGTAAATAATGAAGGAAGTTGAGGCACCGCCAAACCCCATTCTGTCTACTCGCCTGTGTCAGTACGGCCTCCGGCTACTCTATGCCTGCCCTGTGACCAGGATAAAGTGCAGGGGATGCTGAGTGAAGAGACCTCAACTCTTTTGTAGGGATAGGTATTGTGAGTGTCTGCAAGTGTGAGAGGATGGCAACTTTACGGGTAGCAGGATCGGTCTACATGTGGACCGCAAATTGATCCTGCCTACAAATGTAAGGGATAGGCTGTGAGTGCCACTTGATCAAGGGGGGACACTGCAGCTCCTTATAAACATTGGCGGGAAAGTCTGGCCTGAGAGAGAGTGTCGTACCTGTTCGTGATCGTGACCCCTAGAGATCTAAGGAGGTCGGCTGCCAGTTATAGGGAAATTGCCTTGAGAGGGTCCAGAATCTCCTGGGGCAAGTTGATGGGGAGAGCCTCAGTCTTTGCGGATATTAACCTTGTAAGGACCTGAGAGAGCACCGAAACCGCTCTAATAAAGCATGCCAGAGAGGGAGAGTAAATGTGAAGGCTCGTCAAAGTTAAAAGGATGTCAACGTCGAATTAGGGAAAGCTTAAATTCTTGTCTCTTCTTACCTTAACCCCCCCTAAGTCCGGCAGTGAGCTCTAAGTTGCCTGCTGAAAGGGGTTTATTTGCATAGCGGGCGTATAGCAATTGGTAGACGGTGGACTACCACCTGTCTCCGTCTCCATTGTGATGTCGGAAAAGGGTCAGAGTATGTGAATTGGGGCAGCTTAACAGCTGCAGTAGGGGATGTATATATGTTCCTGTTAGCTGTCATCGATTGGACCCCTGAAAAGCGATGGTAGTCACAGTGATTCACAAGAGGAATGGCCACACCAGCGGGGTCGAAGGCCTTTCTGCGTCGCACAGGCTGAGAAGAAGAGCCTCTGTTCTGATGAGCATTGAAGTAACCTCTATCAGGTCGATAGTCCTTTCTAGGTGTTTGTCCCTCCTTGGACGTGGGGGGACAAAGCCTCCAGTCCTTATCGTCCAGCCGGCAGCCAAACCCCGTAACCTTGTTGGCCAGCCAATTTAGTGAAAGTTTTTAGGTACCGAATTCAGGAGGGATATGGGTCTATTAGCTGGCGCTATCAGCCGGGTCCTTCCCGCTTTGTGAGATAAGGTGTTGAGATTATGAATCGAGACATGGATGTGGGGATCGGGGAGCCCTTTAGGAACGAGTTGAAGGTGATAAACATGTGGGGGGCTAGAAATCACTTAAAGGCTTTGAAGTATCGGTATGTGAGTCCATCCGGCGCCCGGCGCCTTGCCCGCAGGGGAGTTCCTTACAGTACTCTCTGTCGCTCCTCCCATTGTAATGGAGCGTTGTGAGCTTCAAAAATGCCTTGGGGGGAGCTAGGAAGGGGGCCTGACTGGAGAAAGTCCATAATTAAGTTGCTTGATCTCTGCTCTCCTGTTGCCGGAAGTTCAGTGGGGGAGGGAGTAGAGCTGGAGGGAAGAATTCGGAAAAAAATTTGGCAATGGATTTTAGAGTGTCATAAAAAGGGTTCCAATCTATACGTTCTCAGTGCCTATGCGGCAAGGAGGCCACGGTCCTGTCCCTCATCTGCCTCAGCTAACATTGTATGGGCCTTATTCCCATATTCAATCAGTTAAACAGTTGGTTTGGAGTACAAGCAGGAGCGTCTCAGTGGTTACGGATCGCCATGGATCGAAGCTCCCTTCTTATAACTACCATCGGCCTCAAGGTAGTGACAAAGTCGGTGTCTGACTCATGCGTCTTTATAGTGTATCTGAAGGCGGCTCCTCAGGGTGGACTTTTCCTAGATCATAGTCCCTCATGACCCTGGGATCCTAAAAAAGCAATGCCATCCTAAAGATCTGTTTTATGAGGATCCATAAGGTTGGCAAGCGGGAAGTTCACAGATCCCCTCATTCCGCTCAAAAGTGAGTTGTGGGCAGTGGACTCCCCTAACTTCTCCATGTGGGCAGTCGGGTTTCTGTTGAGGGACTCATTCAGCCTTCTCAGAGTTGACACGATCTTGTGATGGGGGCTTGAAATCCAGCGTCGACCATGACTGGGGCGTGATCCGAACAGTAGTAATCGGTTCCCACAGCACAGAGCACCGTACAGCGTGCCGCGGAGTTGCGGGATGGTCACCAAAAAAGTAGTCAAACCTGGTGTGCGTTTTGTGGGAGGCGAAGAAGACAGAAGGTATACTCCCTGTCCCTGGGAGTGAACCACATGCGCCATAACCATCAAATAGACTCTGTCGCCTAATAAGCTTTACGGAATACGCACGCGAAAGATCCTGTCTGCTGGTCCCCCCACTGCCTCCCCCCCAACTGCCGCAGAGATTCCATCGCCTCAGAATAGAGACTAGGTTAAAGTCTGCCAACCTCAGAGGGACCGCAGAGGAAGGGAGACCGGAGGAGCTTGCGCTAATACACCTCTTGAGGGAATGGACAGTTAGCTACATTAGGGAGTAGGACATTACAGGAGCAAGATTGGACTGTAGGATTATAAAGAGGCCTGTAGGATGATGAAGCGCCCGAGGGTCGAAGTATAGTGTTGCGTTACCTGCAGAGGGAGAAGAGTGGAATTCATTTATTGCATACCCCGCCTTTCCCGTCGGGCTATGCGCATTGAACTGAGAGATCGGGTAGAGGTTCTGTCTAGCAAAGACCTAAAATGAGGCTCCCTGGCTTTTAGTGCTGTTCTCCTGCAAGCAAAGCCTATGTCGCCGCCAAAGCTTGGCATTCACTAGGCCTAAGCTCGTTTACATTAGAATTGAGGCCTTTCACATTCTGAGTTCTATTCGGGACCATTGCTTCCTGTTGAGCGTTATAAGTAATGACCTTAACGGGTAGTAAGCTATGGGCTGGCATGGTGGCAACCAGATCACGGATCCCCCGACCAACGTATCCGCTCAAGATCGTGAAGTGACTGTGAAAAGGGGACAACAGAAGGAGAGGGAGGGGCGCGGCGGTGCAGGGGGCTAGGGGGCGGAGCAGACACCAGGACAAACCAAACAGAAACAATGAAGGAAATAAACAAATTAAGTGAACAAATAAATTGTTAGTCAACTAGGGATAAGGGGGCAAGGGGAAACCCCCTAACCCGAAAACCCTAGGTCTTGGGGGAGTAGAGGTATGTGAGGGAGATGATGCACGTAGGTGGGAGGCTAATGTGTGAGATCCCCCTATAGGGGGTCCCCAAATCAGGGGCCCACCCACTTCAGAACGCTGTTGGAACCGGAAGACTAAGTCACCTAGAGTGGAAAAATAGGTAGGTATCTAGCTTTGAAGACAGTCAAGATTGCCCAGTCATGTCGAGAGCCGACGCTGATGAACAATATAAGAGGTTTCATTTGACCCTTAACCATGGACCTGAGAGGACAAGAGCCTCAGGTTCCCTTGGATGACTTGGAGACCAGAAACAGGAAGGACGGGTCCCCGCCAGGAAAATGAGCGTCCATCTCATGAGTGGGGCCTCCCTCAGTGGTCCCGGGGAGAGCGACGTTGGCTTCGGTGGCGGTGAAGAAACACGACCTACGACGGTGCTTGGGGCCCACTTGTTGCCGTAGGCTTGGCCATACGGACGGGGTAGGAGGGCGCGTGGAATGGAGTAGGTCCCCTGTCCTCCATCTTGGGGTCGGGATAGGCAAGGATTGGCAGAACGACTGAATGGATCAAGGAAAGATTTGAGGAAGACAGTCCGCCCCTCTTGTATGCTGTCTGTGAATCGGGCGAACGGGAAATGCCACCCTGTTACAGTTATACAATGTTCCTGGAGGGTCGACAGGAGTGGGCTCAAAATGCCTCCGCTGTAAGAGGGTGAATCCACGAGAGGTCCTGAAACAGTTGACGGACGAGCTCTAATTTCAGTCTCGTAACGAGCACCTCTCGCTTCTCATGGACCGCATCCTTCCGTGGAAAGTCATGGAAGCAGCAGATGGACATCCCTAGGCTGCGGAGACGATAACTTGTGGGCGCAATGCCCTTCTGTCGAGCTCTGTCCAGCTTAAAAAGTGGGGGGGTGGGGAATCCCCCAGACCTGAGAGAACAGAGAGTCCAGTGTTGCTGCTCGAAATTTTTCTTCCCCTGGGCCTCATCGGGAGACCCCTAATTCGCACGTTCTGTTACGGAGGTCCCCCACCGGTTATCCAGGTCTTCTAGATGGCGCGGCCATATCTGCATAGTGGATATTTGCGATGAGGAGGGTGGATGGACCTGGCCGCTATTTGGTTTGTATTCATCTGATCATCTTTCCAGCTGCTCGACCCTAGATGCCATCATCTTTATATCTTGTCTTAGAGATGCACCTGCCTGTTGAAAGGCTGCAGTAAACATCAGAAAATGAGGGCCATCAAATTCAGTCCCTTTCAGGGTTCTCAGCATCCTCTCTAGCCACAAGGATGGCTGTGCAGGCGAGATCAGAGATGTGGGGAGTTACATTGGCAGGGGGAAATGGGGGGATCCCTGCCATGGGGGAGAGCCCCTGTGAGAGTCCCTGCTGCGAGCTGCATGGGGGGAGCAGGAGTCCCCAGAGTCTCTGCCCTCGGTGTGGGTGCCGTGGGGGATCCCTTGGGGTGGGCTTTTACCCTTTTCCAGGCCTGGAGCGGCATGCTCTTTGGCCTTATTTAGGGTTGATTGCTCAAGGGCCTTGAGGCAGCCATGGCCCGCGTAGGTGGCGCCGCCCTGATAGTGAAGAGGGAGAGTCTGGTTGGGCCTGCAGGCTATCCATGCAAGATGGACGGTCGGGGGGAGATGAGCAACGGGGACTGATGTGGCCCTGCTGGCTGGCCTCCGTCTGATCGGGTCCAGAGGCGTGATGTACCCCACGCTGCTGCTAACGCTCTAGTGATCCGGACGGCTCGCGGGGTAGCTGGCGCCTGCTGTTGGTGCCTGTGCCGCATGCGCCGAGATTGAATGCGGGAAAATCTTTCCCCACCTTCCCTGTGCTGAACTGCCGTCCGTCCCACAGTGGTAATGGCGCCTGTACCGGAGCTGGCGCTGGGGCTGTAGGGCGGCCGGGCTCGTGGGAGGAAAAGCTGCGTCAAGAACTGTCGGCGGCGCGATGGTGAGGTGAGGGACCTCTGCTGCAAAACTGTGATCTCCGCTTGCATGGACAAAATTGGGCGGTAGACTGCACGGCGGTTTTTGGCTTATTTTTCGGCTTCCTTCATGCGGGAGCTCTTCTCTCACACGACCATCTTGCTCGGCTTCCGGTCACGCCCCCAGCTTTCAGGGAGTTTAAAGGTGATTCCCGGATACCGCCCTGCATCTGATTGGAGGCGGCCTCGGGTCCTAATAGGCTGGTTGCGACACGTCCCCTGTCAGGAAGTCGGCTGGGCCTGTCACTCACAGAGCAGTCAGCAGCAAGTGATCACGGGAGGGAGCGCACTAATCAGCGCTGTTTGAGCTGCTTCAGTTGAGCACAGCTTAGCCCTGACAGTTTTACAGATATTTTTTTTACAGATAATTTTTTGTTCTTATCAAGGTTATTTATTATTTGTAAGTTTGTTAATAAAACGGCTGCTGCGGCCAATTTATCCAACACGAGTTTTTGTCTTTCTTTATGAGTCGTCAAGTGGTTTGGGGGGGAGGGAATTGGATGGCGGGAAGGCTACAGCCAGGTCTGATGGGATGAACGAGGGAATAGATAGCAGTAGGAGATGCACATGGGTCATGTGTTTTAAAGTATATATACCTATATTTTAGTGCAAATTCACCCAAAATTCTGGCACAATTGCTACAATAAATGTGCCCCACTGTTTCTGCATTTTGGCCTACTTATTGGAAAATAAATAATGACACAGTGAAGTCTGTTTTGTGCTGTTAATTATTTGAGGTTGTTTTTAAGAACTTCTACGGCTCAGATTTTTTTTCATCATGTCCTGATACATAACACCATAGAGAGTGTGCTTTCTTTCTCATGACTGTAACAGAGATTTTGCTATCGACATATTAACCATGGTGATTGGCTGTAGTCGGAACTCAATGGAACAGTCATGCCTGTCTCTGTGTTGAATGGAGACTTTCACCTATCGACAGTTTCGTTGATGCATTATCCTGTCAATCTGCATCATGTTGTGCCACAGGATGTATAAAAAAACATGCTATGCCAGTGGTCTGGCATGTTGTCAGACAAAAATAATGTTGTCGCCCAGGTCCAAAATATGTTTACAAGATTTGCGGCAAAAAAGATACCTGTCGGACTTCCTAGAAGCTCTCGCTGCGCCACTCTTCAGGGGGTGTGTATATGGCAATTCATACGATACAACACAATTATGTTGCTCTCATGCCAAAAAGTGTCACAGTTCTAGCGTCGTTATTTACGCCAATTTCAAAGTAACATGACTAGGACACTTTTCTGCCGCTCGGACCATGGCACTTACAATGCACCAAAATGATGAAAAGCCATGCAGCACATCCATACATAGTGATGAAATGTATTACACTACCTAGCGGAGACGACAGCGTGTTCCACAATGGGCAATTTGAATACATCCTGGCCCACATATGTTTTCGTATAGGAACATTACTTTAAGGTCAAATGCATATAGGAACGGATTTGACTTTGCCACATTTTACACACAGAAAATCTGCAACGAATTACAGCCATTTAAATGGGATGTTAACTAAATCCTATGCCATTATGTGTGAAAACGATTTTTTCTCACCCCCCTCCCCCCCCCCCCCCCGCGCCCCCACCGGAATGACCTGTGGTGCCAATTTATAAATCTTCAGTATGTACATTTCTATTGTAGATTAACTGCTGAATCTACCCCAGTGACTTCAACAGGGTAAAATTTATTGCAAAGTTTTATGGGCAAAATTACCTGCAAATCCGTTGCATGTGCATTCACCCTAAGGGTAAATAGCATTTGTCTTTTTGCCCTACAAATGTATTAACATTCGGAATATCACATCCAAAGCTTTTGCCAAAATGGACAGATTGCGCGTGCAGTGATGCTTTGCAGTGTGTTGTGAATCAGTGGACTGTGCATGTAATACAGCTGCATGCGGGCCCTCCAGTACAGGAGACAGTCCATGTAATGCAGATACCCACTGGACCTATAGAGCAGGAGACAGTCCATGTAATTCAGGTCCATGCTGGTCCTCCAGTGCAGGAGACAGTCCATGTAATGCAACTACACGCAGGTCCTCCAGTGCAGGAGACAGTCCATGTAATGCAGCTACACGCAGGTTCTCCAGTGCAGGAGACAGTCCATGTAATAGAGCTTCATGCTGGTCCTCATGTGCAGGAGACAGTCCATGTAATCATGCAGCTATGTGTTGGTCCTCCAGTGTGGGAGACAGTCCATGTAATGCAGCTCCATGCAGGTCCTTCAGAGCTCGATACAGTCCATGTAATGCAGCTCCATGCAGGTCCTTCAGAGCAGGAGACCATCCATGTAATGCAGCTCCATGCTGGTCCTTCAGAGCAGGAGACCATCCATGTAATGCAGCTCCATGCAGGTCCTTCAGAGCAGGAGACCATCAATGTAATGCAACTCCATGCTGGTCCTTCAGAGCAGAAGACCATCCATGTAATGCAGCTCCATACTGGTCCTTCAGAGCAGGAGACCATCCATGTAATGCAGATACATGCTGGTCTTCCAATGCAGGGAACACTTTTTTAGCTTTACAGTTAACTCATTTCAACTCACAACATCCTAACGTATGCAGAATAAGTTTTCCAAGACAGACGAAGATAATGTTTCCACTTACCTCAAAGAAAGGAGCCAGGCTTTGGCATTGTCCACACCAGGATGTGGTAAACATTACAATGGCAAGTCTACCTCCACTGCTTTCAACCGTGGATCTAAATTCAGACTGTTAAAAAAAGAAAACTATAATTAGGAAGCGATTGTTACTGAAATTAGGCTTTTATAATAGTCAGCGAACCTCCCATTGCCAGCAGGCAGTTGATGTCCCGGCCCAGGAGATGTCTGGAGCTGGACGCGCTGCAAGGAGCCTGGTGAGGTAAGTAGTTTTATTATTTTATTTTTATTAGCTATAGAGGCACTACCTGGCTATAGAGCCACTACCTGGCTACAAGGGACACTACCTGGCTGCAGGGCATCTACCTGGATAAAGGGGGCTATTACCTGGCCATAAGGGCTACTACCTGGATAAAGGAGTCTATTACCTGGCTATAAGGTCTACTACCTGGATAAAGGGGGATATTACCTCGCTACAAGGGCTACTACCTGGCTATAGGGGGCACTACCTGGATAAAGGGGGCTACCACCTGGCTATAGGGGGCACTATCTGGCTAGTGGGGGCAAGAACCTGGCTTTCTCCCAGAGCCGTTGTCACGGGTGGGCCTGCGACCTCCGTCCCGGGTCGCAGGCACACCCGTGGTCCCCGCATGAGCGGCATCACCGCCCGCATGTCGGGCGATGGGCACACTCACCCGGCCGGCCGGTCCCCCTCCTACTTACCCGGCCGCGCTCCTGCTGAGACTCCAGTCTCCCGGCTCTGTGAAATGCAAAGGGCCAGTGCACCGGTAATTGGGTATTGCCGGTCACTGCCCTTATTTAAGCCTGCCCCTTCCTGGTTCTTGTTGCCGGATCTTTAGTGCCATTTAGCCTATAGAGAAAGCGTTCCAAGCCTTGTTCTGATTTATCGTGTACCGTACCATTAGCTCCCGTTCCTCGACCATGCATCTTGCCGCCTGCCCTGACCTACTGCCTGTCCACGACCACGAACCATTGCCGCCTGTCCTGACCTCTTGCCTGTCCCCGACTATGAACCTGCCTGACGATTCTGCACCACGCTACACCTCGGCTGCCTCCGCAAGCAAGTCACGTCAGGGGTAGCGACCTGGTAGACTCCCGCCGCAGCAAGTCCATCCCACTTTGGGGCGGGCTCTAGTGAAAACCGGGACCTACTTAGATTCCGCTTCCTGGCGTGGCTTACGCCATTGCTTGCGGTGGTCCAGCGGATCCACTATCTCCGACCGTGACAGTAAGATCTGGCCATGGATCCCGCCAAGGTGCATCTGCCGCCCAACGCTGACCTCACCACCATTGTCGCTCATCAAGCCCAGCAACTCAGCCATCTATCCGCCATGATGCAGCAGTTCCTGGCCGCCCAACAGCAGCAACCCGCTCCCGTGGCTCCCGCTGCTCCTTCGGTTCCGGCTCCGACCGCTGGTCCTCAGCTCCGTCTGTCTATGCCGTCCAAATTCGATGGGGACTCCAAGGCCTGCATGGGCTTTATCACCCAATGCTTCCTGCATATTGAATTAATTGGCAACCAATTCCCTACCGAACGGTCAAAGTTGGCGTTCGTGCTCAGCCTTCTCTCCGGGAAAGCCCTGGCCTGGGCTACCCCCCTCTGGGATAGGGACGAGAACAGGCTAGACCCCGCCGTCTCACTCGGCTGGCTCCAGTATTTCAAAGGCCGCCACAGTTGCCCTCTCCGCCTGCTGCAGAGGAGGCCATGGAAGTGGATAGAGCCCACCTGTCTGCGTCGGAGCTAACCAGAAGACGTGAGGCGAATCTTTGTCCGTACTGTGGCAGTGCAGACCATTTCCGCAGATCCTGCCCACTGCGCCCACAGCGTCCGGGAAACGGGGGCACCTAGGGTACGTAGGAGAGGCGTCCCTAGGTGAGTGCAAGCCCTCTCCTCGCCTGACCATGCCCGTGATCGTCGGCACTGAGTCTGGTTCCCAGTTTCACTGCTGCCTTCCTGGACTCTGGGTCAGCTGGAAATTTCTTGGACGCTGCCCTGGTGTCCCAGCATAATCTCCCTGTGATCCGCCTGGAGAAGCCCCTACTCATCTCCTCTGTCAGTGGAGAGATTCTCAAGGATCCAATTCGGTTCCGCACTGAGCCTCTGGTCCTACAAGTAGGGGTTCTGCACAAGGAGAGACTTGCGTTTTACGTACTACCCCGTTCTTCCTCGTCCATTCTCCTGGGTCTCCCGTTGCTGCAGCGCCATGCTCCCGTGCTCCACTGGCAGACGGGTGAAGTCTTGAGTTGGGGTTCGGAGTGTCAGTCTCGCTGTTTGGTGACACCTCGCCCGGTGCTTACCGCTTCTCCTGTGTCGTCTAAGCCTCTGACGGGCCTTCCAGCACCATATCAAGCCTTTGCAGACGTCTTCTCCGAGAAGCAAGCTGAGACGTTGCCGCCCCATCGCCCATATGACTGTCCTATTGATCTTCTGCCCGGGACGTTTCTTCCACGGGGCAGGTTTTACCCCCAGTCGGTACCTTGGCTATGTCTACATATACCAAGGAGAATCTCCATAAGGGGTTCATCCGCAAGTCCTCCTCTCCAGCTGGGGCGGGGTTCTTTTTAGTGGCTAAGAAGGACGGTAACCTACGGACGTGCATAGACTATCGAGGCCTCAACAAAATCACGGGAAAGAACCGCTATCCTCTGCCCCTGATCACGGAGCTTTTTGACCGGCTACGAGGTGCCAAGATCTTTACTAAACTGGACCTGCGAGGGGCTTATAACCTCATACGAATATGTGAGGGCGATGAATGGAAGACCGCTTTCAACACCCGCGACGGGCACTTGGAGTTCCTGGTCATGCCCTTCGGGCTCTGCAATGCCCCGGCCGTCTTCCAAGAATATGTCAATGACATCTTCCAGGACCTCCTGTACACGTGCGTGGTTGTTTACCTAGACGACATTCTGGTGTTCTCTCCCGACCTTGAGTCCCTTCAAGCTCATGTACGACAGGTCCTCAGACGTCTAAGGGCCAACCGCCTCTATGCCAAGCTCGAGAAGTGCCCGTTTCATCAGCAGAGCCTACCATTCCTCGGCTACATCATTTCCGACAAGGGCCTGCAGATGCACCCCGCTAAGTTGTCTGCCGTCCTACAGTGGCCGCACCCCGTGGGCCTCAGAGCCATACAAAGATTCCTGGGGTTCGGCAACTAGTACAGGCAATTTATACCACATTTCTCCTCGCTGGTATCTCCCATAGTGGCATTGACCAAGAAGAACGCCAATCCAAAGCTCTGGCCACCAGCGGCAGAGGAGGCCTTCACTAAGTTAAAGTCTGCCTTCGCCTCTGCTCTCCCGGCCAGATACAGAAAAACCATTTTTTCTCGAGGTCGACGCCTCCTCGGTGGGGGCCGGGGCTGTACTCTCCCAGAAAGGGCCAAAGGCAAGACCCTCACTTGCGGATTCTTCTCTAAAAGTTTTTCCTCTGCTGAAAGGAATTACTCTATCGGAGACTGGGAGTTACTGGCCATCAAGCTGGCTCTGGAAGAGTGGCGGTATCTCATGGAGGGGGTTCGTCACCCAGTCAGCATTTATACCGACCATAAAAACCTGCTATATCTCCAGACTGCTCAACGCTTAAATCCACGCCAGGCTCGTTGGTCCCTCTTCTTTTCCCGGTTTAATTTTCTCATTCATTTTCGCCCTGTGGAACGAAATGTCAAGGCCGACGCTCTCTCCTGTGCTTCAGATGTGACTGGGGATGAGTCCACTCCACGGCACATTATCCCTCCAGAACGGCTCATCTCTGCCGCGCCGGTAGACCTACAACGCATTCCTCCCGGCAAGACATACGTTCGCCCAGCTCTTCGGAAGAAGATATTGGCGGGGCACCCGGGAGTGCAGAGGTCCTGCTCCCTCATCTCTTGATTCTACTGGTGGCCAGGTCTAGCCCAGGATGTTCGTGAGTTTGTGGAGTCTTGCGCTTCCTGTGCCCGGAACAAGTCCCCTCGTCTCAAACCGGTCTGCTCCTTCCTCTACCTATACCCAGCTGTCCTTGGAACCATGTGGCCATGAATTTGATCACGGATCTCCCTCCTTCCTCTGGCAACACCGTGATCTGGGTGGTTACAGACCGGTTTTCAAAAATGTCCCACTTTATTCCTCTGCCGGGTCTACCCTCAGCCCCTCACTTTGCCAGTCTATTTTTTCTACATATTTTTCGGCTGCATGGGCTTCCTCGGCACATAGTGTCGGACCGGGGCGTCCAATTTGTCTCCAGATTCTGGCGCTCCCTCTGCAACCAACTACAAGTGAAACTGGACTTTTCTTCGGCCTACCACCCCAGTCCAATGGGCAGATAGAGAGAGTGAACCAGACCCTAGGCTGCTACCTGCGCCACTTTGTCTCCGCACGCCAGGATTATTGGTCCAGTTTGTTGCCCTGGGCCGAGTTTTCCTACAACTCATTGGACTCGGAGTGTGCTGGAGCTGCTCCTTTCTTTATTGTCTATGGGCGACATCCCCACCCACCCCTCCCCCTTTCTGTGCCCTCGGAGGTCCCTGCTGTGGAGGAGCTGGTCCAGGACCTGACAGCTATCTGGAAGCAGACGCACCATTCTCTAATCCAGGCTTCCGCTCGTACCAAGGCACAAGCTGACAAAAAGCGAAGATACCCGTCGATCTTCTCTCCTGGTGACAAGGTGTGGTTGTCGGCTAAATATATTTGTTTCAAGGTTCCCAGCTATAAGCTTGGTCACCGGTTACTGGGTCCATTTGAGGTGCTTACCCGCATTAATCCAGTAGCATACAAGCTCCGCCTTCCTCCCACTATGCGGGTCCCGAACTCTTTCCATGTCTCTCTTCTAAACTGGTCATCCTAAATCGCTTCTCTCGGGTACTTGCTCTTCCCACCCCTGAGGCCGATGCCACCCATGTCTTTACGGTAAAGGAGATTCTAGATGTGAAGATGGTCAGAGGGAAGGGTTTTTTTCTCATTGACTGGAAGGGGTTCAGGCCCGAAGAGAGGTCCTGAGAGCCAGAGGACAATATTCTGGATCGTAACATCATTCAGAGGTTCCTCCAGGCCAGAAAGAGGGGGAGGCCGAAGGGGGGGAGGGGGTTGTACTGTCACGGGTGGGCCTGAGACCCCCATCCCGGGTCGCAGGCACACCCATGGTCCCTGCACGCGCGGTACCACCGCCCGCATGTCGGGCGATGGGCACGCTCACCCGGCCGCGCTCCTGCTGCAGCTCCAATCACCCGGCGCGCGCTTCCCCGCTCTCTAGGGCGCACGCGCGCCGGCTCTGTGAAATTTAAAGGGTCAGTGCACCGGTAATTGGGTATTGCTGGTCACTGCCCTTATTTAAGCCTGCCCCTTCCTGGTTCTTGTTGCCGGTTCTTTAGTGCCATTTAGCCTATAGAGAAAGTGTTCCAAGCCTGGTGCTGATTTATCGTGTACCGTACCATTAGCTTCCGTTCCTCGACCACGCATCTTGCCGCCTGCCCCGACCTACTGCCTGTCCACAACCACGAACCATTGCCGCCTGTCCTGACCTCTTGCCTGTCCCCAACTACGAGCCTGCCTGACGATTCTGCACCACGCTACACCTCAGCTGCACTCCGCAAGCAAGTCACGTCAGGGGTAGCGACCTGGTAGACTCCCGACGCAGGAAGTGCATCCCGCTTTGCGGCGGGCTCTGGTGAAAACTGGGGGCTACTTAGATTCCGCTCCCTGGCGTGGCTTACGCCATCGCTTGCGGTGGTCCAGAGGATCCACTATCTCCGACCGTGACAGCCGTTATGCAGTTAGGTGGAGTGGGTGTGGCTTTTTAAGGGGCGTGGCTCACAATCAAGATGGGCGTGATCATGCAAATTTTTGCTATGCGTGCCGCCCCTTTGGATCTCCCACTTTCCCACTTTCACAAGTTGGCAAGTATGAATAAACCTGTTCTGCAGTAATATTACAGGGTCCAATTAAGATAAAGATCAGCCAGACGGGTTCTAAAAAATAGAAGACACCACTGGGGCAGTGATTGGCTGCAATGTCATGTGACAGATGAAAGGAAGGAGCAGCAGCGGCAGTGCTGGAACTCAACAGCTTTTAGAAAACCCGCCCGCCTTCACCCCAACCAGTAGATTGCTGAACAGACATCCCCTGAAAAAAAAATCCTGAGGTTTTGCAGACCGCCTGAAAAACCGGCCGAAAATAAGCACAATGGGTCTCTATGGAAAACCTGTGCAGCAGTTCCCACTGTACGGGTTTTCCGCCCGCGGGCTGCCCGAAAAACATTGTGCATGCACAATCTACCATCCGGTTTTTGGACGGAATCTGTGCAAGCTAATGTGAAGGGGGAGGGCTTTGCTCTGCTCATCGCGGAGAAAAGCCGCCCCATCCGCGCCGTATGCACTGCACTCAAACCGGACAAATACCGGTTGGATAAACCGAGCGGTATTTGTCCCTTGCCGTGTGAACGCACCCTAAATACTTTAACTCATCTAAGTGACTCTTAAAATAATTTTGGGGTTTTTTTGTGGTACATTTTGCTAAAAACACGCTGTGTCAGTTTGTGAAAAATATTGAAATCTCTCAAAAATGTAGAAAAAAAATTGCAGTCTTCAAATGTCCAAAACATACTGGCCCTAATTTATCAAAATTGTGCACATGGTGTATTACGTTGCAATATGCCAGTTTTTTAAAAGTACACGCTGGCCAGCAATTATGCGCTGAAATACACCCTGCAGTTACGCAGTGTGAACACGAGTTCAGTTTTTAACCCCTTAACCCACCTGGACGTATGAGTATGTTCAGGTGCCGGTAAGAGGCTTTGTAGCGGGATCGCAGCGTGATTCCGCTACATAGCCGCAGGTTGTTAGCTGCTAGTTGCAGCTAACACTCGCCGGTTACAGCGCGGGATGGTGCTGGAGCCATCCTGCGCTGTTTAACCCTTAGGCTATGTTCACATGGCAATGACTGGAACGTATTTCAGCCCGTAATTCGCGGCGTACTGCGCTCAAATACGGGCGAAAGGGGTTGTCTCACTACATTGATTCATCTTACCTCAGCCCTGTTTTCTCAGTTTTACTTTTAAATTAAATATTTACTGGCTCCAGTGAGGAGCTGCTGAGGATACCAGGTCTGTAACTTTAGTAACCAGCACTGGCAGCCTATAAGGAGAGTTCGAACAGGTCTGCAGCTATAGCAACCTGAAGAGCTGATGCAGCCCATACAAGAGGGGATAGCTAGGAATAGCCAGGACATTGTTAATGGACACATATTGCAAAGTGACTTGTTTTTGCAAGACCTATAACATAAAAAGCAATCCTTGTAGTGAGACAACCCCTTTAAACGCAACAGCAAAGATGGCCACGGCATCTAAATCAATGAAAATCGGTGCCGCACACTGTTCCTCACTTCAATTGGGGTGTCCGCAGCGGAATCACGGGGCCCGGATCGCTTAACATAGCAGCTGGAAGCCTTATAAAACCGCCATCTTTGTACACCCGAATGCATTGTCTATATAATGCATTAGGCTGTATAAATGGTTGTGCCCCCTAGTGATGCAGCGCCCTAGAGGGACTCAAAGTGAAAGTAAAGAGAAAAAAAAAAATGTTTTAAAGTGTAAAAAAAATATTAAAATTTCAAATCACCACCCTTTTGCAATTTTACAAATAAAAAATAAATAAATAAAAACACAGCTTTGGTATCGCCGCGTCTAAAAAGTCTGATTAAAATGTAACATCATTTGTCCCTTACGCTAAACACCATAAAAGAAAAAAAATTCCAGATGCAAAAATTGCATTTTTTTGGTCATTTCATGTCCCCTAAAAATTGTAATGAATTTAATAAAAAAAAAGCTGCATGTATTGCAAACTGGTAGCAATAAAAAGAACACTCAGGCCTGTAAAAAATGTAATCTTACCCAGGTCCGTAGGTGTTAGTACAAAAAAGTTATTGGCCACAGAAAATGGCGCGGCCGCTCAAATTTCAAAAATATAATTGTTTGGAATTTTTTTACCAAAGCATAACAAAAAAAGAACATGTTTGGTATTGCCAGAGGGTATAACCCTTTAGAATACAGAAACACATATTTTTACTGAAATTGAACTTTGTAAAAAACAAAACCCCGCAAACATGGCACAAGTACTTTTTTTCACTTTTTGCCCACTTAGAATTTTTTTGGGGTTTCCCCCAGAAATTTTTCATGTTAAGTAAATTACACCTTAGAAATTAAATTTTGTCCGCAAAATAAAAGTCCTCATATGTCTATGTAGGTGAAAAAACAAACAAATTATGGCTTTTGAAAGGTGGGGAGGGAAAAAACGAAGAGATACTTTATTTTGACTGTGGTGGGTTAAGGAGTTAAAGAGAACCTGTCCATGTTTATGTCCCCTTGCTGGGCCCCAAAAGTAGTGTAGACCTGCTGTTTCAGCGCTGTGTCCCTTTTTGGTAAGATGCAAGCGGGTTTTAGAGCATTTACCCCCAAATCTTTTCTGAAGGTTTTAGCCCCCCCCCCCAAAAGGGGCCAGCCCCGCCCAGAACAGTTATTCACATGTTTCTACCATTCAATAAAGGTTTATCAGTTGAGGTGGGGGGGTTTTAGCTTCAGATGGGCGGGGTTTGAAAAAAAAGGACCTTTGAAGGGACTTTCGAATAAAATCTTCTGGCTCAAAAACTGTGATTTGAGATTAAATAAAAGAAAAATCCAGCCCCTTTACAAAATAAGGGCCAGCGCTGGAAACACCCGGGGTCTACAAACTAGCTTGTGCTGTCCTCAGCGGGGGGGGTTAACAATGTGAGGTTCCCTTTATGTTTTTAGGGCTTTGGTTCACATGGGTTTTTTTGGATGGTTTTTTGGATCAAAAAACAGCATCATTTCCAGATCCCAAGCCAAAACAGCAGCTGCGTGCTTAAATGGTTTTGTCTAGCAGGATTGTCCCCTTAGTTTATAATAGGCTCTGCTGCATCTTTGGATTAAATTAAATGTCAATTAAATGGACCCCAAAAGATGCAATAAAAACAAGCATCGGGATCCTCGTGTGAACGCTGTAGTGTTTTACATTGGAGAGTGTAAAATCACCTGCTCATTGCTAGTTTACGTGTTTGGGAGCTCTAGATGGATCCAAACATCTAAGAACGTATGTTCACATGGATGAATGCCCATGTAAATACATTTTTACTTCCTGGGAAATGAAAAGCTGGCAAAAAAGGACAGTCTTTGCTGAACAGTTGGTATTTTTTGGATTTTTAAAAGGGAACCTTACATAGTTTATCCCCCCCCTTTGCTGAGGGCAGCACAAGCTAAAAGTAGACCTGCTTTTCCAGCGCTGTCCCACTTTTTCTTAAGAGCTGTAGTTTTTTGTGTATTTAATGTAAAAGTCTTAAATTTCACCCAAAAAGGAGTCAAAAAAAAGAGTCAGTTTTTGGTAGTCCCGCCCCCCTGAGCAGCCCCCCCACCTCATCTGTTTAAACCCATTACTTTGAAATTGGGTAGAAATATGAGAAACTGCCTTGGGGGGGGTGCACCCTTTTTGGTGGGGGGGGGCTAACCCCCTGCTCTGATAAGATTGAGCATTAAATGCTCTAAAATCCTGCATTTTTATAGAATAAGGGACACAGCACTGGAAACAGCTTGTGCTGTCCTCAGCAAGGGCGGGCATAAACTATGTGACAGTTTCCCTTTAAAGACTGCAATTGTTTCTAAATTTCTGAGAAATGTCAGAGTTTTTTTTTTACACCAGTATGGTGCAAGTGGGGAGTGGTTATTAAACACCATAGAGTCCTCTTAGACTTTCTATATTAAAACAATTTTGGAACCAATCTCATGAGTGGGCAGTAAGGGGCAACATATTTAAAAACCTGGGCTCATTTGTGAAAAAAGGGCTAAGGGTTAGTTTACACCAGAACAGCGACGTATGACTTTTGGGTTGAAACCGTTCGTTTTTTTCCTCCCAAAGAGCTCTTAGCATATAGGGCTATTATTTTTTCAGGACAATTTGTACTTTAAAATGGTGCACCCGTACACAGAATATATGGAAAACCACAAAAAAAATTTTAAGTGTCAAAAAGTGAAAAAAAACCACCTGGTTAGTTTGATTTTTTTTTTGTTTTTTTTTTTTTACGGCATTTCAGTCAGGTATAAATGTGAAAAACATTTTAAAGGGGGTGACAAAGAGGGGCAGAGGGGAAGTAGTAAAACGGAAACTGGGGCGATGGAAGCTTCACTAAGTTTCCAGCCGCCCTGTAAACGATCGGGACCACAGTCGCTGGTTGGGGGATCGTAAGGAGAAAACATTTCAACATTGTTCTCTTCCTTTTGGTAGGAACGGCCTTGTTAGCGGGACTGGGAGTTCAAGCCACTTGTGAACTGGGGGGAAAATAGTTTAGGCCAGGTTTTTAATGGGGTTAAAAAAGGTTTCCTCAGGGGTTTTTTTTTTAAAAAATTTTATGGAAAAATTTTTTTTGTTTAAAAGTTTGGAAAAATTTTATATTTCAGAAATTTTAGAATTAATTTAATTTTAAAAAATTTTTTTGTCGTTGAAAAATTTTAAGGCAGGGGCAGACTTTTACTTTAGCTGCATTTTTTTATGGGTAATTAAAATTTTTGGTAAGACAAGATTGTTATTGGTTTTATTATGATTTGTTTAAAAATTTATCAATATTGGAAAGAAAATTTTGGGAAGCTTTTTTTGATGAGGAGTGGTGGGGTGATTCACAAATATTTATTTATTGCTGATAATAGTTACACTGCTCGGATCAGAGTCGACAAGAAAGAAGGACCATCAAGCAATCTTTTCAATGCTTTGGGGTACTAAAATTAAGAGAATCTGTCAATGTTTTTGCCCCCCTGGCTGAGGACAGAACAAGTAGTGTCAACCTGCTGTTTCCCCGCGCTGTTTCCCTTATTCTGTAAGATGCTGTAGTTTGTTATTTAATGCTCAAAAACTGCGTTTTTAGCAGAAGGTATTGAAGAGTCATTCCAGAGTCAGTTGTTTTAAAACCCCCCCATTTAGGGTGCCCCCGCCCACCTGAGGCTACCCCCCCACCTCAACTGCAAACTATTCTTTGAATAGGGAGAAACAGGGATAAGTGTCGGGGCGGGGCTAGCCTTTGGTGGGCGGGGGTAACCCCTGCTCATGAATAAAATTTTTTAGGGGTAAATGCTCTAAAACTACAGCTCTTACAGGTAAGGGACACAGTATTGGAAACAGCAGTTGAAATACTTGGGTTTTTTCCTCAGCAAGGGGGGTATACACTATGTGACAGGTTCCCTTTAAAGAATGGAAGTCGGAGAGAATAAAATACACAGGAGAAATTTAAAAAAAAAATTATATAAAAACAGCACCCAATTAAAAAACAAAATTCATATAATAGCCGCATATTGCTTGAGAATATGTATAAATATTTTGATGGTAGTGTCCCTTTACATTAAAGGGGTTGTCTCGCTACAAAGATTGGTTTTCAGCTTAAAGATCTTTAAAAAATAATCAACTTTCCCAAAATTATCAAATTTCCCTTTTTCCCCCTGTTTTCCAGATATTCTTCTTGTAGGGGACCTGGCCTGCCAGGTCCCTATGGTACCGACCTGCTTGTTTTTTTCTTATAGGGGGGCTGGGTCCCGGTTTTTTTTTTTAAAGGTGGGCTGGGAGGGGAGTTCCCCATGCGCACCCCCTCTTTTCCGTCCCCCTTTCCTGCCTTAGCACAGGCCACAGAGCAGTGGTTACAGCATTCAGTGGTCCTGTCACTCCCTCCCCTCCCCTCCCCTCGGATTACTGCTGAAGTGCTGGTAACGAGTCTGCAAGGAGTCGCTAATGTTTTATCTATGCCTTTCGCCCCAATTAAATTTGCGCACAGAATCATTTTCTAGTGATTTTTCACTGATTATTGACCTAATTTACATTCACTTCACCATTCTCTTAGACGCTATCCACAGCCTCATGCCTTATCTGCCCTAATTAAAATTCCTTCTCCTGATGTAATGCAGATGCTAATGCAAGCAGGGGGACCCCAAGGACAGGGATGACTCACCTGGGGGAAGGGAGGGGGAGGGGTTTAAAAAGAAAAGAAGCCACCTCATTTTCAAAAATCGAGAATAAAAACAGGAGAAACTAGGCTTAAGTTTTTGCATAGACATCCCTTTAAGGGCTTTTTCCAAAAAATTTTGGTCCGATTTTGTATCCATGTTGGATCCGAAAATCCATCCAAAAACGCATTGGGATCAGTTTCCTAAATGGATCCAAACATGTACCAACATGCGCTGGTGTTTGGTTTACGTGTGGATGCACAAACCGCACCCTTTACTTTTTATGGGCTCCTGCTTTGGTTGCAGGGGCAAAAAGGAAAGTCTTGACCTGAAAAACAGGTGTCAAACACAAGGCCCCGGCCTTGGTTTTCCGGGCCCCGCGATCTCCTGATCCGCCAGTGTTTTACCACGGGCCGGGGGGGCAGTCAGCTTTTTAGGGGGGAAAAGGGCGGGAGGGATCGTTTCCCTCCCCCCTTCCCCTTTTTTTGTAGAACGTCGGTGACCTTCAAGGGCGTCGCCACGCCCCCGTGACGCCCTGGGGCCCCCCCCTGGGGCCCCTGGGTTTCCCCTCGCCGGCCCCCTCTGCCACCGGGGGGAATCTCTGGGAGCTGGTGAGGGGTAAGCGGGGGACGTCACGTTTGCTTACACCATACACAGCTCCCGACCGGACCGGGGTGCACGACACGGGGTAAGTAGCGTTTTTTAATTTTAAATATTAGGGGGGGGCTTTTCTGCCTGGCTACGGCGGGGGCGACTGGGGCATCTGCCTGGCTACTGAGGGGGGCTACTGGGGCATCTGGGCCTGGTACGGGGGGCACTGTCCGGGTTTACTGGGGGGGCTATGGGGCATCTGCCTGGTTACTGGGGCACTGCCTGGCTACTGGGGGGGTACTGGGGCATCGCCTGGTACTGGGCATCTGCCTGGCTATAGGGGGTACTGGGACATTCCCTGGCTAGGGGGGGCCCAAGGGGCCCAATTTTGCGTGGGTACAGGGGACCAGGGGCATCTCCGGCTACGGGGGCCAGGGGGCTCTGCGTGGCTACGGGGGGCCATGGGGCATCGGGGCCTGACTACGGGGGACCAGGGGGGCTCTGTGGGGCTCCGGGGGCTTTCTGCCGGGGCTCCTGGGGGGACCATGGGGCATCTGCCTGGCTACTGGGGACCATGGGGCCCTTTCTGCCTGGGGTTGGGGACAATAGGGCATTCCCTGACTACTGGGGCATTCCCTGGGCTACGGGGGGGCATCTGTCTGGGCTACGGGGCATTGCCTGGCTACGGGGGTCTAATGGTACTGGGGGACAGGGGGCATCCCCAGGGCTATGGGGGATATGGGGCATTTGGTTACGGGATATGGGATCTGCCGGTTAGGGGACTATGGAGTATCTGCCTGGAGGGGGGACTTGGGGATTGCCTGGCTACGGGGGGAATTGGGGCTCTGTTTGGCTCTGGGGGGCTATGGGGCATTGCCTTGGCATGGGGACTATGGGGAAATTCGCCTGGTTACGGGGGGGACTATGGGGCATCGCTGGTACTGGGGACTATGGGGCATCTTGGCATGGGGACATGGGGCATCTACATGGCTATTGGGGGCTATGGGGCATCTAATGGTATTGGGGGGATATGGGGCTCTACAGGTACTGGGGGACTTGGGGCTCTCATGGTTACGGGGGGGCTATGGGGCATCTGCGGTATGGGGGATATGGGGCATCTGCCTGGCTATGGGGGAACTTTTTGGGGCATCTCCGGCTACTGGGGGTAAAGGGGATCTCCCTGGCAAACCGGGGGGGTTATGTGGGGCATCTCCCTTTCTATAGGGGGATATTCCCTGGCTGCAGAGGGATATTATATTGGCTAAGGGGGCAAAAATACCTATCTACCTAATGGGCAGATATACTGTCATTCAGGGGGTTTATAGCCACTTATTACCTACAAGTTTCTAAAATTAGTGGCCCTTTAAGGCCCTTTAAGGTACGCCGTGAGGCTGATGTGGCCCCCGGTGAAAACGAGTTTGACACCCCTGACCTAGACAGTTTTCATACATGAGGCTTTAGGAGGCCAGTGTATTAGACACACCCATACACAGGTGTGGCTATAAGGGGGGCAGAGGTGGCAGTTGTAACTGCCTGTGGAACCTGAAGTGGCCCAAAAGTCTCTCTACCACATAAGAAGAAACCAATGTTATAAATGGCACACTGCAGGTGGGGGCCCTTTTAAAGATTTAACATTGGGGCCCAGGAGCTCTCTGGCCCCATAGATCACCCGTATTAAAGACTGAACACCTCAAAGTATTCACAACATCATTCAGGAAGCTTGCAAACCTTATATATGCGTCACAGGAATAAATCACACCGGAGATGTAAAAAAAAGTATTTTTCCAAACCCGATGACTTTTTTAAAAAATTTGCTGATGGGGCAGTTTTGGTTTTCCCCCGTACATCCAATGTAAATCAAGGCATTTCATCCGCCCGATTTTAAAAAGGATCGAGCGGATTTTCGCCGGATTCTAATTACTGAATCCGCCAAAAAGCCGACTAAAAACCTGTGCTGTATGATAAACTGAATGTTTCCCCAAATGAATCACTTTATGCGGTCAAATATTCCTTCAAAAAGAAATGTGCGCAGAAGTAAGAGGCGGCAAATATATTGAGGTTTAATACATTTGCAGCATTGTTCATTGATTTACTGAATACAGATTTTGTCGATAATTTCACGCCATTTTCTTATGTTGGATCGGTGACCATGCCCCCCTTGTGGCTCCACTACTTTTTTTTAAAAAGTTGTGAGGTCGGCATAAAAACAGCTCCAATTTTGGAGCAAATATGAGTTACATAAAAATTTGCGACTTCTATTAGACCAGCATACTGGCATTAATCACATGAAATTCCTCCTAATATATTTGACGCATTTTACTCCTGTGTTTTTGTTTTCATTTATAACATTTACTAAAATTTACACCAGAAAGTGGCATGAATTATACCAGAAATCTACTCCAGGTCCTGCGAGGAATCGATTTTTCCCAGTCGGGGCCCGCATGAACTTGAAAATCTCAAGTTGTTTTTAGGCCTTTTTTTAATTTGCCCAAATTTTGTTGCGCAGTTTTTATTAAGACAGATGTATTTAATGTCAGTCTTAAAGGGAACCTGTCACATAGGTTATGCCCCCCCTGAGGACAGCACAAGCTAATGTCAGACCTGCTGTTCCCAGCGCTGTGTTCCTTATTCTGTAAGATGCTGGGGTTTTTAGAGTATTTAATGCTCAAATCTACAGTTTTCACCCAAAGAGTCTTTCGAAAGTCAGTTTTTTTTCATACCCCCCACCTAAAGCCCCCCCCCCGCCCCCCCAACTGATAAATTTTTATTTGAATAGTAGAAACATGTGAATAACCCCGGTGGGCGGGGCTACCCTTTGGGGGGCGGGGCTAACACCGTCTGAATAAGATTTTACATTTAAACTCTAACTACAGATCACAGAATAAGGGGCACAGGCTGAAACAGCAGGTCTGACACTGCTTGTCTGCCCCCCACAAGGGGTGCATAAAATGTGAAGGTTCCCCTTTTAAAAAATTCCCCCCATATCTTGTAAAACTTTGGGGAAATGTATGCAGAATGGCTGAAAGGGGTCGTCTAGGGGGTTTCCACGGCTTTTTTGGGGACGGGTTCCAGCCGTATTGCGCGCCGTACTGCCGCAATTGGCTGGAAATCGGGCCCGCCATTCGGTCATCCAAGTTCTCATAGAAAAGTGACATGCAATTTTTCCTGGCGGGGTACCGCCTGAATAATGCATGCTATGGGGGCCGGGAGCTGCCGGCACCCGCCGCCCCGCTGCACGGACTCCGAAATTGGGGGGAAAACCGTCGCCGAATTAGTGGGCAAAAAGCCGGTGAACCGGGCCTTGGGGATGTTCACATGGCGTTTTTGGATCAGTTCGGAAAAACCATCCAAAAGCCTGCGTGAACCATCCACAATGCATCCAACATGCAGGTGCGTTTTTGGGCTGTGTTTTGGCTCAGCAGAACGCACCCTATAAATTTAAATAGCCCGCTGCTGGTTTTTCAGATCAAAAATTTAACAGAAAATTTCTTTGCGGTCCGAAGACCATCAGATAGACGCACGTAAACAGCATCGGCTATACTTTCTAAAGGCCAATCGGTTTTACTTTGGGGAAAGCAATGTAAGTCATATTGCACATTATTAGAGCATTTTGGGGTCCTTTTAGGGGTGAAACACAGATCCAAACACCATCTAAAAACGGTTCCCAAAACAATCCAACCGGCCCCTGTGAACATACCCTTAGTGAAAATGCACAGGAGTAAAAGGGGTTAATAATTTGGTGCATCTTTTATGTCTTTCGTCTGTCTAAAAAAAAATCAGTATCTGAGTAGATTTTTGGTTTTAAAATTTGGCCACTTTTTTTCATAATTTTTCGGGAGTGAGAGGCCCAAACCGTTTATTAATTTTACCTCTTTTTAAAAAAAATGAAGAGCTCGGGGTTTAAAAAAAACTCTAAAAGTCCAATTTTTTTTAGCAAACCAAAAGTGCAAAAATGTTACTTTTCACAGAATATGAGCGTAAAAACTTATCATTTTCCCCTGAGTATAAAGGTGAAACCTTTTTAGCCACACTTTTTTAGGACAGGATATTTAAAACCAGGCTTAATAAATCCCCCAATGCTGTAGAATACAATAGAGGACAAAGGGGGGACTTTACTAAGGCGACGCGCCGAACTGGATCTAGAGCTTTCACCACATTTATTTGGAAAGTTTTTAGACCGTTCTGAGACATCAACAAAAAGATAAAATAAGCCACTAAAAGGCCCCTTTCACACGGCTTATTCACGGCGGATTTTTGACCCGGGTTTTGCCGCAAATCCCGGCGTGAAAAAGGGGGGGGGCCCGGGAGCGGGCGGGGGCCCGCCCCCCGGCCCCCAAAACCCTGCCCAAATCTACGGCGCATTAACGCGCCTTAAAAAAATGTGCAAGTCATTTTCCCTCCCCCCGCGGCAGTTTCGCCGGGGCAGGGGGAAAGGCGAGGGAAAATTCACTGTTCTCTATGAGACAGGGGATTACCTAATTCTCCGACGGATTGGCGCCATACTCAGCAAAAATCCGGCGCGGAGTAGGGCCCAACCCCGGGGACAAAATAAGCCGGTGAAGGGGTCCCATAGGGGGTGAAAAAGTAGACAAGTGCCTGAACCAGCAGATTTATCCCCAAAACCCAATTGGCTGCCGTCATACATCCGAACATTCTTAAACCTGTAAGGATCTAGATTTACACAAAGTATTAAAGGGAAATATTAGCTAATGGGCCCCAGAGTTTTACCACCCCGACGTTTAAAGATATAAGAGGCTCATGGGAAACTGCAAAATGCCTCCTGAGGTGAAATCTTTAAAAATCCCCCCACACCAGGACCAAAAAACCCTTTTTCCCCACCCCCGCAGTCACCATTTTCCCGGGGGTAACCATGGAATTTTCCCCCTGGCTATCCCCCCAGCCCAAAAAGGGAGGGTAAACCCCGGGGTTTAGCATTTTTCCAGGGACTCTAAAATACTGCAAACCCTGGTTTTCGCTCTTCCCCTCAGGGTTTTCCTCATGAAAAATAGTGCAGGGCTCCCCTCCCTCTACATTTATACAAATGGGTGGGCGGGAAATGAGGCGTGGAAAGCACCGTGTTGGGGGGGGCGGCCATTAGCCTTTAAAAGAGGGGGGGGGCCATTAGCCCTGATGAGGGGGGGAGCCAAAAGCAGGGTGTGAGGGGGGGCCATTTTCAGGGTGGGTGGGGGGGCGGGCCCTTAGCAGGGTGTGTGTGTGGGGGGGGGGGGCCATTAGCTGTGAGTGAGGGGGGGGGCCATTTTGCAAATGTTGAGGGGGGGGCCATTTTGCCTTTGGGGAGGGGGGCCCATTGCAGTGATTTAAGGGGGGGGACCATTAAACAGGGGTGAGGGGTGGGCCCTTAGCAGGGGGTGGGGGGGGGGCAGCCTTTGCATTTTGTGAAAAGGGGGGGCCATTTGCAGGGGGGGTGAGGGGGGGCTGCTAATACCAGGGTGGGGAGGGGGGCGGCCCATTACAGTGAGTGAAGGGGGCAGCCATTTGCAGTGATTTGGGGGGGGGGCCTTTTCATGACTCCCAGCTCTCCCCATTACATGTAATGTCCCGCCAGTTTTTCCCCAAATAAAATATAAACTAAACATCACAGGGTGTCTACACTGTACAGAAATTTTTGCCATGTCTAATAATGGTGACAGGGCGGTGGAAAAGGGTTTGCGAGAAACGTCCTAATCTATTCAGAGGGCAAAATGGGGGGAAAGGAACACTTTT
>JAODAL010025715.1:0-58079 GCA_025379985.1 Phyllomedusa bahiana | reverse complement strand
GGGATCGTAATTTACAGTTGCGGGGTCATTTAAGACATAAAAAGGAGACAGAATAATCCTTCTCTGTATCCCTCTTATCTTGGGTGCCAGCATGCTAGAGGAGCTGCGGGATTCATCGTCGTTATACCCGGCAGCACTTAAGCTAAGTATCGATTCATTTATCCAACTTGAATGGGAAGTACATGTGTTGTAGTATATGCGTTGTATATAGCGTGTTCTTTTTCCACAGCGAATTTAGAATCCCCTGATGAACCCTAATATAGTACGGGGGAAACGCGTCGGGATAGCTGGGATATAAAGGTGTTTATACACGCATGTAGTGACATTGCCTGTCATTAAAGCGGAGCCGCTCTTTGTCGGGGCGATTACTCCACTGACGGACAGTGCACAGTGTGCTGTATCATCTAGGTATGTAGTGGTAGTATATAGGGGTTAGGATATTAATATTTTAGCAATTCTAGTAAAAGTTATGTTTTAACAGGGATTATTATTTGCAGTGACATTGTTTGTTTAAATCCTCTGTTCATATAGTATTTGTAGTATTTCTTACAATTACAGTTTTGTTAAAAAATGTACACTAAGAACTTCAAATTTTCACGTATTCTAAAGTAGTGGAAATGCTTTTTGAAAAAAATCCTATATTCTCTTTGACTGTTTTCGTAGTGTTTATAGAGTGTTACTGATATTATGTTGTGTTTGCATTGCTTCTGTTGCCACACCAGCATGCGCCTATACTAATTTTTTAAAATTGCCTTGGATGTGCTGCAAAATTTGTGCTTTTTTGACTGTTTGCCTGGGGGAGGGGCTAGTCCCCATCTTGGTTGTGCACTCTGTCCATCCACATAGACTGCTTTTAATCAGAGCAGAGTGAAGCTGGGATCCTTTAAAATATGGAGGTCTGAACAAACACCAAGTGGCACATATATGAAAACTGTCTATGTCTTAAATTCACGCTGTAACCCATAACAACCAATCAGAGCGCCCCTCTGATTTTTCCAGAGCACTGTATGAAAGGAGTGTACTGATTGGTTGCTATAGGCAAAAAAGTGAGTTATAGACCTAGAAAGTTTTCATGCATGTGGCTCCAAGTGAGGTAAAATGTCATAGTAGGTACCCATCTGTATTGAGGTCACCTTGTCGTGGTAGATGGGCCGTTACAGTTTTGATAAAAAATGTATGCTAAGAACCTCAAATTTTCATGTATTCTAAAATTGCAGAAATTCTTTTTAAAAAAATGTCTATATTCCTTTTGACTGTTTTTTAAGAGTATGGTCACATTGTGTAATTGCAGGACATATATGCAATATGCTGCAATATGCCCGAAATGCGCCCCGAAATTATGGTAATTCTTAGCTCTCATAGAGCGCTATGAATTGCGCTCGTCTTCCTCGACGCGTATTGAACGCCGGGGGAAAGAAGGGACATGTCAATTCTTCCCGGTGTTTATGTGTCAGGGGATAATAGAAGTCTGTGTGGTTGCCCCAATCTCCTAAGCTTTAGAAGTGTGTGATGGCCAGTGTGTACTTCTAAAACACCCGGTGTAGTGTGGCGCATACAATAAGCGCCGCAATACGCTGTGTGAACATGACCTTAGTGTTTATAGAGTGTTGCTGATATTGTGTTGTATTTGCATTTTTTCTGCTGCCACACCAGCGTGCACCTATACTAATGTTTTAAAAATTACCTTGGATGTACTGATGCACTAATCAATTTTCACTTTTTTTGCATGCAAGAAGGTCAGACCAGTTGTCTTGACGAAGATAGAGTGAATAAAGTCCTCAGGATCTATCTATTTGTCTGCTGGATAGGGGGTCGTAAGCAGAAGAGAAGTCCAATTTGACTTGTAGTCAGGAATAGAGTTTAGAGACAAATTGAACCCCTAGATCAGACACAATATGCAGAGGAAGTCCATGCAGACGGAATATTTGCTGGAAGAAATGGAAAGCGAGTTGTGGAGCAGAAGACCATTTTTTATCTCCCGGGTGGCCGGCTAGCTTGGACGAGTGACTCCATTTAAGAATTATTTTCCTTAAGGCTGGACGAACAATGGTTTTTCCCGGAGGAATCTATTGGAGGTTGATGGATGCTGCAGCAATCAAGCGCTCTGGATAAAGTTTCAAGGTCAGCAATATCTGAGGGACTAAAAGAGCATCAGCCTTAACGTTTGCTCTGTGGGCATAAAATGTAGCAGAAATTTGAATAGAATAAAGAAGAGTGATCATGTAGCTAGCCTGGGATTTAAGTGTTGTGCAGTCTGGAGGTAGAGGAGATTTATATGGTTAGTGAAGATATTCACTAGCTCACGAGCACCTTCCAGAAGATGGCGCCGCTCTTCTATAGCCAGTTTAATGGCTAGCAATTCACGATCCCCAATGGTATAGTTTTTATTTGCAGGAGAGAAGGTTTTTGAAAAAAATCCAGGTGTTGGTCTTTGCCTTTGAGAGTATTCTGTGTGAGAACAGCTCCGACACTCACGGAAGAGGCATCCACCTTTAAATAAAAAGGCTTTTCTGGATCCGGTGAGATAGAATTGGTGCTGTGGCTTTAAGATGGCCAAAAGCTTCTTCTGCTACAGGCAGACAGAGTTTAGGGTTGGAATTCTTTTTAGTCAGTGTCACAATGGGCACTGTCAGAGCTGAGAAGTGGGAAATAAATTCATGATAAAAGTTCACAAAACCCAACAGACAATTTAGCAGGATCCATTTGCAGACCTTCATCAGAGACTATTTACATTAGGAATGGCCGACTCAAAGAGATGGTTGGACTGTAAACATCTGCACCAGACGCACACAGTCATAATGAGACTTGAGATCAAGAGAAAAGATCAATATGTCGTCAAGTTATACAAAGACACAAACATTATGATAGATCTGAAAGATCTTTCCAATTCCCTTGAACTTGTTATTAAAAACACGGCTGGTTTGGGCATCTTGGCACGTCTGAGACCTCAATTACGTCAGCTTTCAAAGAACCCTGATACAACTTTATAAGGAAGTACCACTGGATGCAACAGTGTTGTCAGCTCTTTGCCCTCACCATTCTCCAGTCTCTCTAAGATCCAGGTGGCGCAATAATGTCATCTTACTGCCTTTGTCCTTTTCCAATAGGACAAAAGAGACCAGAATTACATATGGACGTCGCAGAATGTGAGTTGAGACACATTAGTTTAGTTTAGCGAGAAACACTTATTTTCAGGGGACACAGTGTTGGTTATAATAAATTTCAGGCCGTATGGTGAGGAACAATAGTTATTGTAGGCTACAGTGTGGATAACAATAAAGGTAAATGTGAATTATTTTTGGAATTTGAGTATGGGATCTGAATTAATTTTAGGGGCTTTAGTTAGGGATCAATATTAATCTGATTAATTCATTTATTCTGGAAGTTTGAGTCATAGGTTGGCATTATTTTGTTGGTCTGAATTAATTTTGGGGTCTGAGTCTCAGGTCATTATTAATCTGCATTTAGGATCTAAATTAATTTTAGGGTTCTGAGTCATGGGTCTGATTTAAGTTTGGGGGTCTGAATTAATTTTCGGGGGTTTAAGTCTGGGACCTTAAATAATGTGTAGATCTGAGTCTGACTGCTACCATGTATTACAATGTCTAAACATTTTAATATAAGGAATGGTAAATGTAAGGTAAAGAATAATGGGGTTAAGACCAAGGGAAAAACTGCCCTGGTCCCATAGGATATTTATGCATGTGTACGTATGTGTGCTTGCATGCACATATGTATTTAGGCACTAGCATATAAGCCTTTTATGGACTTAGGCTTTGTTCACACTTCAAAGGTTCCATTCAGAGCTTCCATTGGCAGTTCTATCAGATCTATTTCTTGTGAAAATGTTGGACATCACAGAGGAACCAACAGACCCCATAATAAGTCCATAGGGGCTACTGGCTGCTGATAGTGTCCCTTATTATTTCCAGTACAGCTGTCATGTTTTTGCAAAATGTGGGGGTGGTGTGAACAGAGCCTTATTTGTAAATAATGTCCTAAGCAAAAGAGAAATGATTTAAAGTGAAGCCTTCAGTTTTAACATGTTATATGCTCTACTGCACAATAACACCAACAACAGAAGAACAAAATGACTAATTGATAAGAGCACAATCAATATATACTATGCTAAAAGAGCAACCAACATTCATCATACAATATAGATAATGTTTATCCTCTAGGCATCCTCTGATTTGGTCTCTTTATGTTATATGCTTTTCATCTATACACCTTTGCTTCTAGACAAGTGATTAGATTATAGAATGGGCATGTGTCTCAGCTGTAATTAATTGGTGCTGTATTCTCATCGATGACCTTGGGTTTAACCCCTTACCGACATTTGTCGTACTCATACGGCAATGTCGGGTAGGGGTTCCCGCAAATTGCCGTTTGAGTACGTCAAGCGGATCTTGCGCGCTCACAGGCGGAGCGCGCAAGATCGCGGCATGGAACCAGCGGTATATTACCGCTGGCATCATGCCGCATCCCCCACAGCCGGAGTGAGCTCCGGCCACGGGGGATTAACCCCCCAATGTCGCGACATCGTGGTCGCGACATCGCAGCTGCGGACGGCAGGAGTGAGCTCCTGCCGCCCATGATCACGGCGCAGCATCCGGGTTGTCTGGTGACGTCAAAATGCCCACAATGCATTGTGGGCAGCGTGACTGACAGTTGCCATGGAGACCAGCATAAAGCTATAAGCTGTATGCTGATCTCCAATTGCATGCACGATCGGACGATCGTTCATGCAATTCCCCTCTGGGGAAAAGTGTAAAAAGTGTGAAAATGTAAAAAAAAAAGTTTTAAAAAAGTAAAACACAAACACAAAAAACAAAATTAAAAACATGTACATCACCCTTTTCCCCTTTACAAACGCCAATTGCCCCAAAAAAGGTTAAAAATAAATAAAGTACCCATATTTGGTATCACCGCGTGCATAACAACCCACCCTATAAATCTGTCATGTTAATTAACCCGTACGATGAACGCCATAAAAAAAAAAACAAAAACAATCACAGAATTGCGATTTTTGTTCATCCTGCAGCACATAAAATGGAGTAAAAAGTCATCAAAAACTCATATCAACATCAAAGTGATGCCAATTAAAACGTCAGTTCATCCCACAAAAAAAAAAGTCCTTACACAGCTCTGTATATGGAAAAATTAAAAAGTTCTGGCTATTAGAAGATAGCGATGCATAAATAATGTTTTACACAATAAAAACACTTTTTTTTTCAAACAAATTGTGCTTTCAAATAAAAAAACTACATAAATTGGGTATCACCGTAATCGTCTCAACCCACAAAGTAAAACTAACTTGTCACGGATACAGCACGGAGAACGATATTAAAAATAAAAATAAAAAAACACTGCTAGGATTGCATTATTTTCTTCAGCATGCCTTCCAAAAAACGGTTTAAAAAAAAGCGATCATAAAGTCTTGTCCCCCCCAAAAATGTTACCAATAAAAACGTCAACTCATGCCGCAAAAAAAAAAGTCCCTATACAGCTCCATAAACAGAAAAATAAAAAAGTTATGGCTCTCAGACCGATGATGCAAAAACGTGTTTTCCTTTTCAAATAAAAGTGTTTTTATTGTGAAAAAGCAGTAAAACATTAAATATACAAATTTGGTATCGCTGTAATCGTATCAACCTGCTGAGTAAAACTAGCATGTCATTTATACCGCACAGTGACCGCTGTAAAAAATAAAAATAAAAAACACTACAGGATTGCTGTATTTGTACAAAATGCCTCACAAAAACCTTAATAAAAAGTGATCAAAGCATCACATGCCCCCCGTAATGGTACCAATAAAAACATCAACTCATCTCATAAAAAACAAGCCCACAAGCAGCTCCATATGCAAAAAATTAAGAAAGCTATGGCTGTCAGAATAGGACAACATAAAAACGCAACTTTTTTATAAACTCGCTTCTATTGTGTAAAAGTAATAAAACATAAAAAACTATATAAAATTTATATCATTGTAATTATTGTAATTATACCGACCCCCATAGTAAAGTTATCCAGTCATTTATCCCGTATGGCGAATACTGTAAAAACGAAGCCCAAAAACAATGGCGGAACTGCGTTTCCCCCCTCCATTTCCATGGCCCAATGCTAAAAAAAAACTACGGAACACCTGTGCGCCCAAAATGCACAATACACCCTTAGATGAGATCCCTGAGGGGTGTTGAATCCAAAATGGGTCAACTTCTTGAAGGTTTCACCTGTTCTAGTACTTTGGGGGCTTTGCAGATGCGACATGGCCCCACCAATATCTGTGCGCCAAAAGCCAAATAGCGCTCCCTCCCTTGTACCCCCCTGCCATGCGCCCAAACAGCAGTTTGCACCCACATGTATTGCCAAACTTGGAAGAAATTGCGTAACACAATTTTGGGTCTTTTTTTCCAAGATTCCTTGTAAAAATTAAACATTTTCAGCTAAAATTGCAGATTATTGGAAAAAATATATATTTTTTTATTTTCAGAGCCGAACGCTAAAAAAATTAGTGAAACGCCTGTGGGGTCGATATACTCACTACACCCCTGGATATATTCCGTAAGGGGTGTAGCTTCCAATATTGGGTCTTTTTAGGGGTATTTATTGAGTTTTGGAACCTTAGGGTGTCCGCAAACTTGAAATGGCACCTAAATAAAATCGTAATGAAAATGAGACCCCAGAGTCCGGTAGGTGCTCCTCCTATTCTGGGGCTTGTGGTTGAGCCAAATAATGCACTAGGGCCACATATGGGATATCTCTGAAAACAGCAGAATCTGGGGAATCAATATTAAGTTGTATTTCTCTGATCACATTTACCGTATTCTTGTCAATACTGTATAAAAATTGAAAATCTGCACAAAAGTGAAATTTTGAAATTTCACTTCCACATTGCTTCAATTCCTGTGAAACACCTAATGGGTTAATAAACTTCCTAAATGCGGTTTTGAATACTTTAGGGGGTGTAGTTTCTTAGATGAGGTCATTTATGGGGGTATCTAACATACAGGTCAAATAAAAGTCACGTTAGAACTGGACTGGTCCCTAAAAAATTTATATTGCAAATTTTCTTGAAAATTAGAAAATTACTACTAAAATTTATAAGCCCCCCTAATGTCGTAAAGAAAAAAAAGGCATTTAAAAAAATTATGCCAAACTACAGCAGACACATGGTAGATGCTAGTTATAAGCTATTTTGAGTGGAATAACCATCTGTCCAGGGGCGTCGCTAGGCAGTAATGTTCGGGGCACAAGCCCCGAATAAACCTGCCTATGCCCCGAGCCTCAGATCGTCGGCAGCTGCTGTGTGTCTGCAGAGCCTACGATCTGTTTAGCTCAGGGTTGTACGAGCCTGCAGGGAGGCAGGAAGACTGCCCGGGGTGTCGGGCGGTTAGGAGGGGGGAGGGGCGCAGGCTGCTCACTCACTGAACTTCCTGACTCTGTGACCTGCAGCCAAATTCAGCACAAGAGTCGGGAAGTTCAGCCTCATACAGCGAGTGAGAGGCTCCGCCCCCTGTCTTGCTACCAGGTCCCACACCATCTCCTGCCTGCAGCTACAGTGATTTCGTTATGGAGTCAACAGAAGCTCCCCCAGGTGCCCGGATCATGAAGGGTCTCAAGTGAGTGAGTAGCCTCACTGCAGAGACCAGTGCTAGATAGCATAATAGGAAAGAAAACAACATGAATGTGAACTGAATGGATATATGTCTGTGCATGTATATAAAGTGTGTGTGTATGTGTAGACGTGTGTATGTGTAGATGTGTATGTGTAGACGTGTGTATATACGTGTGTGTATGTGTGTATGTGTGTGTATGTGTAGATGTGTATGTGTAGACGTGTGTATATACGTGTGTGTATGTGTGTATGTGTAGATGTGTGTGTATGTGTAGACGTGTGTGTATATACATGTGTGTATGTGTAGATGTGTGTGTATGTGTAGACGTGTGTAGACATGTGTATACATGTATGTGCGTATACATATGTGTGTACATGTAACTTTGTATGTACTGTATACACACACATATCCACAATATCGCCTCATTCACGTCACTAGTAGATAATCCTGCCTGTTGTGTCTCTTACACATGTAAACTACATCTGGATGATGAATTATATTTGAATATAATTGTTTTATACCTGTCATTCGTCAGGGTTTTGTATGTTTTTAGCTGCCGTAGCCAGACTGAGGGCACGTTCACACGGCGTAATTGCAGGGTGCATTTTGTGGCGTATTTGCACTTCATTACACCCAACATGCGCCCCACAATTACGGTAATTCATAGCTCTCATTAGAGAACTATGAATTACGTCTGTCTCCTAGGGCGTACAATGCGAGGTCACTTTGTGGCGCTTATGCGCCGCTGATGATTGTAGTGAATGAAGCCGGCCCCCCTGAACAGTGCGTACTTCCAAAACGCACAGCGTATTGAGGCGTGTAGAGTACATGCGGCAGTTCGCCATGTGAACATGTCCTAAGGGTATGTTCACACAGCGTATAGTGGCCCGTACCTGTGCGCACCGTTTAACACCTGCTGTTGGAAGTACACGCTCTCCAGCAGGTAATTTCAGCAGCACTCCGCCACCTCCCATCCACTTTCACTTTTCCCCCTGTGGCATGTCACTTATTTTTATGGGTGGGTTCTGTGTGCAGGGAAAACAACCAGTAACCAGAGCCCTCACCGCTATGATTTTACCGTATTTGCGGGGCGTACTTTGGGCACATTACAGCTCAGTTATGCCCCACAAATACACTGTGTATGTTCACACCACGTAATGTCGGTCCGTACTTTGGCGCAAAATTGCGCTTCAATACGCTCTACATACGGGCCGACATTATGGTAATTCATTATTACCTGTTCTGGGGAGAATAAATATCAGAAGGATGCGCTGGCTACAGTTCTTTCTCTGTAAAAACACATGCCGCAGTTCACAATAGGGCGTGAAAAATGCCATGTGAACCCCGCCCTACTGAGCAAGACTTAACACAAAGGGCCCAGGCCCCGGATGTTTTGGGACCCTAGCAACGCCCCTGCATCTGTCTTACATGCAGAAATTTTTGAAGTTTGAAATTGGTAAATTTTTCACATTTTTCACGATAATTTGATATTTTTCACAAATAAACAAGCATTTTTTGGACCAAAATTTCTTACTATCTTAAAGCACAATGTGTCACGAAAACAATCTCTGAATCACATGGATAGGTTAAAGTGTCAAAAAGTTATTCTCACATAAAGTGACACATGGCAAATTTAAAAAATGGGGCTCTGTCAGAGAGGCCAAAACTGGCTCCGGCGGTAAGGGGTTAAATAGTATGAGAATCATTTTAGTTTTACCCCCCGATGAAGCCAGATGTTTTTATTATTTTTTATTCCTGTCCCTAGGTTCTATTTTTATCCACCACCCAATTTTAGGATATACTGTATATAGCAAATGCATCATTATATATGGTTCATGGTAGATTTGACCATAATTGTAAATTATTTTGTTCATTATTTTGCTATATACATCCTATGTGAGGTAGTATACCACAGTTTCCTCTTTTTTTCCTTTCTGTAAGTATTATTACTTTTATTTTATTTATTTATTTATTTATTTATTTTTTAACCATAAAATTTTTTATTAGAAATTTTCCATAACATAGACATAGTAGAGACCATACATATGTAAAGTAGGGAATACAGATAAATGATGTAAACAGGAAAACAGAGCAATACAACAATCAGCCATGACTACACAATGGATAGTATTGCAGAGAGCCGCGGACAGGTACTTAAGCAAACAGGTGCATTCGACCTCCAGTAAATAGAAATGTAAATCACTTTCAAACAAGGATCCATAAGGTTGCATGGATGTGTTAAGGGAAAGGGAACTGGTATAATCAGTTGTAATTCGCGTTGCGGGTTTGTGCATATCTAGACGAGGACCAGTACGACCATTTGAACCTTAGTTTGTGAACAAGATGCGGGGGGATTACAAGACATGTCTCTGCGTGGTATTGGTTACTAACTCTAGAAATGACCTCAGAGATGTGGAGCGGAGAGGAGTTTTTCCAGTTCGCTGCGATTACCGTTCTGGCTGCTATTAGGACATGGAAAAGAACCGTGTGGTATGATGATGGGTAGGAGTTATAAGATAGGTCAAGAACTGCCACCTCGGGTGAGAGGGATGTCGTGGTCCCGAACAGTTCGTATAATAAGAGTCCCACGTCTCTCCAGAATTTACATACAAAGGGGCAACTCCACCACATATGAAACAGGGTGCCTCGTGAACCGCAAAGCCTCCAGCAGCGATCAGAGTGGCTTGAGAACATGTGGGTCATACGACAGGGAGTGAGATACCAACGGAGATAAATTTTCCGCATGATTTCTACATGGTTGATGCACCTAGAGAGTTTCCTGGGTTTGTTGGCTGCGGATTCCCATTCTTCCGATGTAAAATCTTTCCCCAATTCAGCCTCCCACTTAGCAGCGAAAGTAGGTTTAGTGGGTGTTGTAATAGACAGCAGGGAAGAATATACCAAAGAAAGCCCTCGCTCGAAACCTTTTTTGTTAAGTAGGAAGTTTTGAAATGGGGAAGGAATAAGGGGAGTCATAGGGTTTTTCCATTGCTGCAAGATATGCCTTATCTGGAGATATACATAAAATTGATTGTTGGGCAAAAGAAATTGGGTTTTCAGCTCTTCAAAGGATTTAAAAATGTCACCAGAGTAGAGGTCACCAATAGTGAGGATTCCTTTATGGGCCCATTGAGAGAGGGGGAGATGTGGGGACTCCGCCAACAAGACATATATAGGGCATGAACCCCTCTGTATACGAAGCCAGTTGTGTGTTATTACATATTTGTTCCACACTGTAGCTAGGTGGTGAAGGGTAGGAAGTTCAAACGCGGGCAGGGTGGTGCCCCAAAGTGAGGCTATTAGTGTGTTTTTAAGTGTGGCGCGAGGGACTGAGCGGTCCTCCAGCAGTGCCCAACGGTGTGACTCTGGAGCATTCCAGAGCGTATTAATGGGTTCAATAACGGCTGCTATGTTATAAAATAGGAGATTAGGTACTGATAAGCCACCCTTTGCCAGGGCTAGCCAGAGGTGACTTTTGCTTACCCTTGGCCTTTTATGGGCCCAAATAAAGCCAAGTAATAGTTGCTGTAGTTTTGTTAAAGCAGTTGTGGGGAACAGCAGGGGGATTGTTCTAACCAAATAGAGATACTTTGGGAGAAGTAACATCTTAGTCATCTGGATTCTCGCCATCCAAGATAGAGGGAATTTATGAAGACGATGGATTTCTTTTGAAATTTCTGTAGTAACGTTGGCAAGATTGACCTCTATTGTCTTAGTGAAATCAGGGAATATTTGGACACCTAAATAAGGGACAGAGGATGTTGACCATGCAAATTGATAGGAGGACAGTTGGGTGGCTAGGGTTGTTGGGCAGTGAATAGATAAGGCTATGGTTTTGGACATGTTAAGTTTGTAGTATGAGACAAGTGAGTATTGGTTAAGAATCTGAAGGAGGGCCGGGATCGAAGACTCTGGGTTCTGACACATAACTAAAATGTCGTCAGCGTACAAGCTAATTTTATGATCAACAGAATAAATTGAAATTCCCGATATGGAAGGGGATTTCCGAATTTGCTCCGCCAGTGGTTCCACACAGAGATCGTATATAAGTGGTGAAAGGGGACAGCCTTGGCGGGTTCCATTGGTGATTGGAAATGTTTTGGAGAGGAATCCTGAGGAGTAAACATTGGCAGTAGGTAAGGTGTACAAAGCAAGAACTGCCTTTAAAAAGGGGCCATTGAAGCCGAATTTAGATAAGACTGCCTGTAGGTATGCCCAGTTGATTCTATCAAAGGCTTTCTCTCCATCGAGAGAAAGCAATATCATGGGGGTTTGTGTTTTAGAGACCACATGAAGGATATCAATAATCCTTCTGGTAGCGTCTCTTGTCTGTCTACCCTTAACGAATCCAGTCTGGTCAGAGTGGACTAGGTGAGGGAGAATATCATTTAATCTGTGGGCGAGTATTTTGGAAAATAGTTTGATGTCATTATTAAGGAGTGAGATGGGCCTGTAATTAGAGACGATGTCTGCAGGCTTACCTGGTTTAGGGATGGTAGAAATAGTTGCTGTTAAAAGTTCTGGAAGAGGGGCACCCGAAGTCATAATAGACTCAAATGTATTTTTTAAGTAAGGGGTTAAAAGGTCGGTAAAGAGTTTATAGTACTCGTTAGTAAAGCCATCTGGGCCGGGAGATTTGTTTAGCTTGGATTTGGAGATCGTCCGTTTAATTTCCAGTTCCCTGATCGGGGCATTCAGGAATTCTAGTTGGGCAGTGGAAACAGTGGGGAGGGGGGTTGAGTTTAAAAATTTGTTTATGTCCTCATTAGTAACCAGGGGAGTGGATGGGTCTTGTTTGAGATTATAAAGTGTTTGGTAATAATCAGCAAAAGCATCCGCTATTTTTTGAGGATCGTAGATTTTACCTTTGTTAGGGCAGGTGAGATACGCAGTTTTAGATCTGGTTTGCAGTTTTTTCACTCTGCGAGCTAATAGTTTCCCTGGTCGATCACCTTGCAGGTAGAAATTTAGCTTTAACCTAGCAAGATAATATTCATACTTTTGAAAGAGCATTATCCGCAGTTTATTTTTCAAGGTAATTAATTTAGTTTTCAGTAGCGGGTCAGGAGCGAGTTTAAGTTGGGCATCTAGGGATTTGATATCCTCTAAAGTGTCATTAAGCTCCTTCTCCCTCCTCCGTTTCTCCCCCGAGGCAATTCTTATACATACACCTCTCATGAAGGCTTTATGGGCGCACCATAGTATTTGTGGGTTGGAGACCGAGTCAGAGTTAATATCAAAAAATTCCTTCATGGCCTTTCGTAAATCAGATACTAAATGAGGAGATTTTAGTAGGAAGTTATTAAGCCTCCAGGGAGAAAAGGGAGAGGGGGATAGTCTATTTCTGAGGGTGAGGAATATTGGCGCATGGTCTGACCATGTGGCACAGCCTATAGCAGCGGATTCTACATTGATTAGAGTTGCTTTATCTACCAGAAAGAAATCCAGTCTGGAGTGTGAGAGCTTAGCTGCCGAGAAGTGTGTGTAGTCTAATTCTGTAGTGTGGGAGTATCTCCAAGGATCGTGAAGATCTTCCTCTAGCAGAAAAGATTTCAAGTCTGGTGATTTAACCGAAGTTCCCCGGGAACGATCGACTTCATTGTCAACAACTACATTAAAATCCCCACATAAAATTAAGTAACCTTTAGCCGTTTCTTTGGCTCTGGCAACTGTCTTGGAGATAAAGGGTAACTGGTTCTGATTAGGAGCATAAACAGCTACTATAGTAAATAGAACGGAGTCAAGGGAGCATTGCAGAATAATGTACCGGCCTTTAGGGTCAATTTCTGAGTTTAATAGCGTAAATGCCACAGTGTTTTTAACGAATATAGCTACACCGGCCGTTTTTGTCTCAGAACAGGAGAAGCAGGAATCTGGAAACTTCCTATGTCTGAGACGAAAGGTATCAGCTGATTTCAGATGTGTCTCTTGCACACAAATCACATCTGCTCCAGATCGAACCGCATCCCTCCAAAAGAGTGACCTCTTAAAGGGGGAATTGAGGCCGTTGACATTAATTGAGAGGAATTTAATTCCCATAGTGGAGATTATAGGTAGCTAGTTTGGCCGTAAATTTAAAATTTCCTGTAAACACAAGAGGCATTATATATGCAATACAATCATAAGTAAAATAGGTAGACATGGCATCAACCCAACAGAAATTGAGTAAAACAAAATACTTGAAAACCAACCAATGTGAACGTGATCTAAACAAAGGATTATTCCCACTGGAATGGGAACACGTGTACCGGGGGAAAGTCCCGCGCATGGTACCTGAAGGCGAACCTTACGGTGAGGTGCAAGGTACGTGAGCAGATAACTCGGAGCAAACTCTCAGCGGCAGTGGAGTTTGGACATGTCTGACAGTAGGTCAGTCACCCGGAACTTGGCGACGTCTGGCATGTTTCTCCGACCAGAGAGGAGAAATAAGGTTGGGCTTGTCTTTGGGTTTACGGAGGGGAGTGCTGGTTGGGGTAGTCAGGAGACCCCATGACAGGAGAGCGTCCCGCAGCATATTGGGAGAGGTGCAGATAATAGCGGTGTTGTCCTTGGAGATTATTAGTTTGACAGGGAAACCCCAGTGATATGGGATATTATGCTCCCGAAGCACCTTAGTAAATGGAGCAAACTCCTTGCGTTGAAGCATCGTGCCTGCTGAAAGGTCTGGGAAGATGGAGAGGTCTTTGAACCTATCTGGAAGCAAAACTCCCTTACGGAGGGCCCGGAGTAAGTTATCTTTGGTACGGTAAAAATGGATCTTGGCAATCACATCACGTGGCAGTGTGGAAGGGATGTGTTTAGGTTTGGGGAGCCTATGAATCCGATCGACTGTAAGGTCCAAAGTTGTGGCTTCAGGGAGAACGATGGCTATAAGATCTTGAAGAAAAGGAAGCAGCATTTCAGAGGTAACTGATTCAGGGATGCCCCTGATGCGAATGTTGGATCTTCGGGACCTGTCCTCCAAATCAAGAACTTTGGCAGAGAGCTTTTGGACTTCATCCTCTAGTGCGGAATGCGAATCTATGAGAAGATTATGAGATGTGGCAAACTCTGCCATTTTTGTCTCAATATGATCCGTTCTGGAGACTAAGGATTGGATGTCTCCCCTGAAGTCTTTCATCATCTGTTTGAAATCATTTTGGAGATGTTCTCTAAAAGAAGAAAACAGTTGACGCAGGGTATCTTCAGTATTTTTAGCCTTCCCAGAACAAGCCTGTAGCTCAGAATCTATTGATTCAGCATGAGACGGTGTAGGCGAGGAAGGGGGAAGACTGAGGGCCCCTCTCAGGGATCTAGATTGTGAGGGCTGTTGAAAAAACTCAGTGAGTTTAGCAGGCTTCTTAGGTTGGTTTTTTTTTGAAGTGCCACCCATTCTGGAAGAAAGGAATGCGAAAGTAGGGATATAGCCCAAATCTAGTAAGAAGATATAGAAGAAATGCTTATGATGGGCATGTAACTTTTTTTTTTTTTTTTTTTTTGTTTTCCTTCTTCCCTCTCTCTTCTTCTTCTTCCTTTACTCTGCTTCGTATGAGCTAAGCAGAAGTAGGTGATCAAAAGTGGGCTTTAATCAGTAAGGGAGCAAGCCAGTATGAGGAATGCAGATATTAGGGGAGAGATCCCTTCTATTCAGGTAACTGAATGAGGACAGCAAGGATGTTGCTTAATGAGACTAAGTCCAGCAATATGGTATTTCTGGGAGTCAGAGCTTCAGTCCTATACCCACAGCTACTTTAGTGTATGAGCAGGGTTAGGTCTACTTATGAAGTGGAGTCCTATATAGGATGTAAGCCAGACTTGGAGTGGGTTACTGCAGCGGGAAAAATTTGCGCTTTATCTGCAGAGAGGAAGCCCTTTATAGATAAGGCTAGCAGAGTTGACAGATTTGCTGCCTGTAAGACATTACAATAAGCCTCCGAAAGGGGATAGGTGACTCTCCCTGCTTCAGCAGCTCTGGGAGCGCTGTGAGGAGTGTAACGGAGATGCCTCTGGCGGGAGAGGTGAGTTGGCCCCTGCTAACAAGATGGCTGCCAGCTAACCGTTTGGGGGAGGAGCCCTCTGTACTCACCGCCGAGAAGCTGCTATGGCGGAGAGCCTGGGATTTAGAGAAGCAGCTGAGACACAATCTCTGCCGGTGCACAGTCCGGTGAACGAGCGGACCTGATGGTAAGTGCCGCCGACCTGTTCTCTGCTCCGGATCGTAATGCTCGGCCGCGCTCCTGTAGCCGGAACTCGCAGCTTCAGTAGTTGGCGCCGGGGGCCTCACAGAGCCAGCCAGGACGCTGAGTCAAGTGCAGGGAGATTCGCTCCTGTCTCTCTGGAGCCGAGGTAGAGCACGGCAACGCGCGGTCACGCTACTGCAGCCCGGATCCCGCAACTTCAGTTGCCGGCGCCGGGAGCCTCCCAGAGCCAGCTAGGACGCTGAGTCGAGTGCAGGGAGATTCACTCCTGTCTCTCTGGAGCCAAGGTAGAGCACAGCGACGTGCGGTCGCGCTCCTGCAGCCGGGATCTCGCAGCTTCAGTAGTTGGCGCCGGGGGCCTCACAGAGCCAGCTGAGACGCCGAAGCGATTGCAGGGATATTCACTCCTCTCTGTAGCCAAGATAAAGTCCGGTGATGGGTTCCAGGGGTTTATTTGAGCCGGTGTAGTTTGCCGCTGGTGAGGAGCTCCTCTAACACGCGCCCGCCATCTTCAAGCGCCAAGCCACGCCCCCTCTTATTTATTTATTTTTTATATAAACATTATCTATATTGTCTGATGGTTGTTGGTTGCTCTAATAATATGCAGTTTAAGGCTAGAATCAAGTGTGATTTTTTTTCCTCATAGTTTCTTTGATCTAAAGTAGAGGCAAATCCAGTAAGAATGGGAAGTGTAAGTTCTTTCTCTGCATTAACTAACCTATAGCTTGAATGTTTACACATTTTGTACAGGACACCATAGATTTCTGCCATGTCTCTCACTTTTCCTAATGGGGATTTAACTCCACTTTAGGATGTGGAATAACAATTTGCATAAGAAAATGTATGAAAATTATATGATAGCCTAAATGTACCAGGAACACTTTGTATGAAAACTTTGCTGTTTCATAGGACTTAGAATATAGAAACTTTTAATGTTGCCGTTGAAAATGTTATAAATGGAGTGCACGTTAAAGTGGGTACATCAAGTCACAGTGCATATGGCCATTAAATACAGCCAAACCCAGAATGAAAATGTGGCTGAAAGGGAGGGGTATGGGTAATTTTAAAACTCTGCTTCCCTTTACAGATCCAGAAAATATGGAACCTATGAAGTATGAAGCAATCTGCCCTAAAAGAAAACATATTATTGTTGATTCCATCTACATTGCATCTATATGTGTTAAAATTGTTTTGTTGCAATTAATTTTATAAGCAGTTCCCCTCATGTGATTTTTCTACAGATTTACAGTTTTCAAGCTAAAGAAGGTTTGTTGCCTCTGGGGATGGAACCTTTTTTTAAATACAGAAGGAAGGATTGCCCCCTTTTGAAGGGGTTTTACAAAGACCAGCATTTAAAATATTTTTTTTGATGAGGCATTAATATTCATTTACAAATTAATCATGTTTCCCCTTAGACATGGACTCTCAAGATTAAATAAGTGTAATTATTTCAAACTTTTATTATAACTAAGTTCCTGTGTGCCCTTATCAGTGTAGTTGCTCATCTTTGTACCCTTTTCAACTCCAGGACATTTCTATGAGTTGCTTATTCCTTATTAGACAGCAACAATGCTTTATAGAGCAGTAATATTACATTCCTGTGTCATGGATTCATGCCTCTTTTATTACATACAAAATATCTTACTGACCTTAGAAGTAGCTTTTTGACATTGTATGTTGTTATGTAGTCTATGATTTACAAGTACACCTACATCCTTGTCAACAAGGGATTCTCACACTTTTCTCATTCTAGGACATATAATGCAGATTATTATTACCCTAGATGCATAACTTTACATGTTTCTACATTGACCCTTATTTTCTAAGTGGATTCCCAAACACTCAGTATGTCCAGGTTTGTTTGCAATTTATGAAAGTCTTTCATAGACTGCATTATACTATATAGCTGTGTATCCTCTGAAAAAATAAACAATTTTTATTGCTATTAAAGGGGTTTTGCCACGATGTAATATTGACATGGGATCCTCCAAAATGGGTATTTAATCACTCTTCTAAATATATGTGATTACAAAAATTGCAGCCTGAGAGAGCCTCAGACTGCCTTACCTGCCCTTAGTTACTTAAAAGCTTCTATTAGATACGACCTGACAAGAGCTGCTGGCCAGGCTTGCTCAGAGAACACTTCTTATCTGATGAAAGGGAGCTGAATAAGCTTTCAAGGCACCGGGTAGAAATATGTTGTCTTTTGTATACAGAATCCACTAGTTGTAGTGTGATTATCTGAGTAGATCCCTGCTTTATCTGATGACAGAGAACATGAAGAAGCTGTAGAGAAAAGGTGTTGTCTTTTGTATACAGAATCCACTAGTTGTAGTTTGATTATTTGAGTGAACATTTCACACGATCCCTTATGCACGGCTCTGTGCTCTGGCTGTGTCTCTCTCTCTCTCTTAGCTCAGCAAGGCTTGTTTACATTTGCTTCTTAGCAGATAAGGCACATCTTGGCAAAACCCCTTTAATCCCATTTTCTATATCATCAATACATCTATATATTTAATAAAAAAGGATCCAGTACTGAACTTTGGGGTACACCACTTATATCTGGGGACCATTCATGTACCATCACAGTTTAGGTCTGGTTTTTGAGCCAATTACAGATTCTAATTTCTAAATTTATAAACCTTCTAAATCCAATAACCTTCTAAACCTAAAACCTTCTAAACTGAGTAGGTGCTTATGAGGTACACTGTCAAACATTTTTGCAAAGTCCAAAAACACTACATCCACAGCCGCTCCTCTACTCAGACTTCAACTCTTCTCTTCATAAAAACAGATCAAGTTGTTTTCTGCCACATATTCCCACATCTTTGTATTGTTTACTTGGAATATAAATTGTATATTGGGGAATATTCACATAGCATTTTTTCATGTAGCAATAATCATTTGTATGGCAATACTGTAGCAAAACAATGAGTTTTTAGTAATTTTAATAAAATGGTGGTACAGTTCTTTGACATAAAGTAGTTTACATATGCCCATTTCTCAGCTTGATTTGTGTATACTGACAACATTTAACAACATTTAAAATACGGTAGGTAATGGTAATCGATCACTTTCTCCTCACCTTCCTTAAATAGTGAACACTGTACATGACACAGAGCATGCTATTTTCCAGTCTTATTTTACCTGTATCTATTTGGCTCATTTAATGTACAGTAAATATATGAAAACTTGTGCAGACTTAACAGTTCTACTTCTCAGTAGGTTAGTGTAGCTTTCATCGCTATGTATAAAAGTGTCTCACATCACTTTATAAATGTGTCCTGTTGTGAGACAAAAACACACGCTAAAATATGCACCAAGAAAGTATCTAAAAATGTGCACCAAATTTTGTCTCCACCTCGTCACTTTAAAATTGGCATGGATTAGTACTAGAGTTTTGCGCCACACTCTGTCGAGCCACATTCATAAACGTGTCTAATTTTATGAATGTGACATGACACGCTCTCTTAGAATTGGCGCAGACAAGTGTTGAGGATTTTGGACATGCACCAGTTTATGACAAAAGACCTTTTATACATCTGTTGGAAAGGGGCAACAACATTTTTTTTGCCCAAATCATGCCAAAAAACTGGTGCAGCACCGTTCATACATGTCCCCCATTGAGTACACAGTTCACAGCATCAGACAAAGAAATTACTGCCCCCATAAGCATGTAAAATAATGGCAAATGGCTCATTCTTGTTTTAGTATGTGGCAAGGTTTACAAATTAATTTTAAAGAGTTTTTCTTTTTTATGTCATTTGTTAAATTTGTCACATGTAAGGTTAGTAAAAATGTATTAACTTTTGTTTAGCTTGGAGACTCACATTTTAAGCCAGCCTGATGTTAATGGGCAGATGTGACTTTATACATTTTTAAAAAGCTTAAGATGACTGAAAATAATTCTGCCATAATAATTTTCAGTTGGCTATCATGAAGCATATAGTGAAACATGTAGCACAAATGGTAATTGTTTTCAGTAAAAAATGCTACAGTGGCAAAAACTGGAACACGCAATATGCCACTATTTTGCCTGTTACAAATGCTGCCCTCTAAACACTTTTGAAGTTGGAATGTATTTCTTGTGTTCATTACTATGTTCAGCTGCCCCATGATTTAGCTTCAAGTTTCTGTTTGAAGTTTTTTTTTTTTAATTAAAGAGGTTGTCTCACTACAAAGATTAGCTTTCAACATGTAGGGACCGGTAATTAAAGAGTTTGTCCAAAAATATTGCTTTATTTTTTGGGCTTTGTTGAGGAGATGAGATAGAATTTATTAGCTCTGAGTGCACACAGATTTCTCTATGATACCGACCTGCTCGCCCTTTCTCTCCCTGCTCTGTCTTATCTGATAGCAGGGATGATGACAGGTCGGGCTGCAAGCAGCTTGAGTGCCAAGTATGTTATCTTATAAAAGGAATTAGTCTTCTTTGTTTGTTGACTTTGAGCTCTGTAACTCTCTACACTTATAGATAAAATCTTCTGCTTCCATGTCAGTGCTATTAGAAGAGTTGTGAATAAAGAGCTGATATTATACTCACTGCTATAGAACCACTCGCAGCCTAACCAAGAAGAGACACAAGAATCTTAATCTGCTTTCAGCTCAGTGAAACATCGCAGTGAGACAACCTTTTCGAGCTTCAGTAGTTTAAACAGCACATCTTGTTCTTAATCCTAGCATTAAAACACAGGCCATAGTAAATAACTATTGAGAAAACCATTAACCAATTAAACAACACAAAACAATTATGCTCAACTGGGAACATTTAATTATTAAAGTTTTACAGGTTACCTCTATCCCGGTATCTTTGTGAACATTGTGAAGTTGTAGATGTGGACCTTGCAGTTAGGAGTTTGGACACCAGGGTTCACCAGATTGCGAGAACTTCTGGAAAGTTGCATGGTTATCAGAGAGAAAAAAGGCTGGGAAAAAAGGAGGAAGGAGTCAGACAGATTAAACTTCAGAGAGAAAAGTGATAGCGGTAGCTTAATGGAGGCTTCCTCACTCTATAAGCAGCCGTGTGGACCATTCTATTTCTTCACAGTGTAGCCTAATTGGGAATTCTACCCATGGGAGCTCATCTGGAACCAGACACAGAGTGTGGATAGAGAGAGAGACTCCCATTCCACAGGCTTTTCGGCGAAGAACATGTCAGAAGTGCCAAAACAGCAGTAGCTGGCTTTCAGTCAACCCTGATTAGAAAAGTAGATAATCGAAGTGTGGCAAAACAACCAACTGTTCAATCATTAACTGTTCAGCTGTTCTATAAAATAATTCCTAGACATCCTCCAGTTTTGGTCTACCTTTCCACTCGTCGCTTATTAAAGAGTTACCCAGATGTAATCAAAGACAACATTACCCATGCCTGAGCAAATAATAAGCTTACTAAAAAATGAAAGATGCAAGGCGCCTTCTACAGGGAACAAAAAAGCTCTGCAAGTGCTATGTATAAATATAAAAAAAAGAATAAAATAAAAATGCTATAAATCCATGTCTAATTAAATTATGTAACCGATCACTACATAAAGCAACCAAGAGGACAACAATAATACTATATATCCATGAAAATTAAAGAACATAAGCTCTTTAAAGGAAGACAAAATAAAAAATGGGATATAATTCTTGTGTGAGAGAAGTGCCCTTAGAATTACTAAAATTCTTAGATTGTAACAAAAAATCACACATTTTGCATCTGTATAAACAATTTTCTAATTGTAACAGTCATCATGATGTTTACATTATGCTTTATACCTAATGCTCTAAATTTTATGTAAGCTTCACTATGAGAAAATTAAAAAAAATAATGTGGTATTTTATTGATTTTCATTACTCTAGAGTAAATTATGCTAAAGCTTTCAAAATAGAAAGACTAATGATGCGTAGGTGATTTAGGGCGCCTCTTATTGGATAGAGAGGTTTTTTGGGTTTAGACTCTCAATATTAGACATCCATAAGGCTTCAATCTCGAACAAGAAATCATGTTCCATTATTTATTTTGTCTTGTATTAATATTGTTTCATACAGCTTATGTTCTTTCATTTTCATGGATATGTTGAATGATCGTAGTCTTCTTGGTTGCTGTATGTAGTGACCTGCAGCTTAATTTAATCAGAGATGTTAATTGATAGTGTTTTATTTTATAATTTTTTTCATATTTTTACATAGCACATGCAGAGCGTTTTTGTTCCCTTCAGTGGGTGCTTTGTATTTCCAATTTTTTAGTAAGCTTGACCTTACTTATTATTGTCTCATACTGTGCTGTAATGATTATGTCCACTGGTCTCACAAAGATGCTGGGATACACGTAACTTGTGAGACTTTGATCATTAAACTTTCTTAGGTTAGCATATTTCTTTTGTGGTTTTTGATTAGTCAACGGTTTTTGGAATAGTTGTTCATTGTGGTCTTTGTTTTAAAGTTATGATCAAGAACAAGACATGTGTTTGAAGTGCACATGCGTTAGTCTTGTTTGTGGTGTTATTTTATTTCGTCTGAATTTTTCAATACATTTTTTGATTGCATTGAACTTCATTATGCTGAATCGTGTTTTTTTTAGTTAGACCTTTGTATATTACCCCTATCAAGTTACTTCGGAGTGGAATCTAGTCGTGCTGGACTACTCACCGGGGAAATGGCTTCTTAAGTGTTTAGTATGCATACAGCAGACCATCAGAAATCTTTAAATATCATATACTTTTATTCAGGGAGCGTAACTAGTAGAAGACAGCGTGCCCAAATGCGAAACTTTTTGGATGGGTCCCCTACTAATAACCCCCCGCCCCCCCCCTCGGCGGACTTCAGCGTCTCACCTGATCGCATGAACCATGTACGCAGGACATGCTGATGTCAGATAGCATGTAGATAATACAAGGGGCAACATACATCACACATTCATTATCACTATCATAACTTGCTATGCAAAACAAAATCCCGCTTATACGCAGACGTCAACATTACCAATAACCCTACTACATAAGTGACGGCATAATATTATACCAGGGCCTAGAATAATTACACCCCCACACATTACCACCACATATAGTGACTGAATAGATTACCTCTGCTCTTGACACTATATATGATGTCATGTAACATAGCAAATGACCAAAAGTTTAACACGCTCCAGACCAATTTGCCATATATTGAAAGTTACGTCATTGAATAGTGGTAAAATACTAATGTAGCACTCGGCCTAGCTCTGCAGTGGACTTTTTAAAATTATACGCACCAATACCACAGTATGACCATGCATTTAATTGGTATAATTATGTTTAAAGGATTTACCAGTTAAAACAAAAAGCCCAGGAGGTCCTTTAGCTCGGCACTATGTATAATTATAACTACCATTTTTATTTAATAAACCATAGTGACCTGTTAATATAGTGGTTGAACTTACTAATCACCAGTGTACACCTGATCCTCTGCAGGACTGTAATATGATATACCTGAGATACTTATTCCATACAAGTGAACCATATAATGTGGTAGACACACAAAACAACCCCAACCATGTGGGGGGGTAACACCAACTAAGGCTCCTGTAAGAACTTATAAGTGGAAATAACAGTGTTAGTTACAACTTTGTGAACTCAACTAGGTGGACTGTCCATCCATCAGGACGAAGGGGGTCGTTGATGACTTTCCCCCCTTTTGATGTTTTTTTCCTGCATCCCCCGGTCCAAAACCCGCCATCATGGAAGTGAAAATGGGGGGACATCCTCCTGAAACCACTATGTCCCCCTGAGTTGCAGATTTAGACAACTAAAAATAATCTTAGAATCTCCCAGAGCTTTTTTAATTTTTTTTTACAAATTTTTTGACAGCACACCTGCCCCCCCTGGCCTTTATATGGTGAGTCCGCCATTTTAGGCAGGCCCAAGGTTTTTTTAGGTTAAGCTATAGGGAGGCCAATAAACAGGTAGAAACAGGCATGGCCTTCTGGTGGGATGGGTGCTAATAAAGGTAGGCAAGCCTTTTTAGAGGGGCTTATAGGGGCTTACATAAGGCAGAACAAGAGAAGGCTTCACCGGTAAGTCTAAAATAGGGCATAAAAATTTTATTCAGGCAGGCAGGCAGGCTGAGGGGAGTATAAAGGCAGGCTTATGGGGGTCTACAGGCAGGCTTTAATGGTGGGTGGGTAATGACAGGCAGGCTTTATGGGGGGTATACAGGCAGGATAAAATGGAGGGTATAACAGGCAGCTAATGGGGGGGGTATACAGGCAGGAATTATGGGGGGTAAATAATAAAAAATCAGAGGCTATGGGGGGTATAAAAACCAGAAGGCTTATGGGGGTATACAGGCCAGGTCTATGGGGGTATTAAACAAGCAAGGCTATGGTGGTATAACAGGCAAGGCTTTATGGGGGGTTTATAAACAGCAAGGGCTTATGGAGTAAATAATCGGCAAGGCTTAATGAGGTAAAAATACAGCAGCTTAAATGGGTGGGGGTAAATACAGGCAGGGCTTAATGGGGGTAATACCAGGGCAGGCCTTATGGGGGTATTACAGCAGGTCTAATGGGGGGTAATACCAGGCAAAAGGCTTATGAATGGGGGTATAACGCAAAGGCTATAGGGGTAATACCCAGCAAAAAGGCTATGGGGTAATACAGGCAGGCCTAATGGGGGTAATACAGGCAGGCTAAATTGGAGGGGTAATAAAGGCAGGTGCTTATGGGGGGTATAACAGCAGGCTATGGGGGTAATAACAGGCACAGGCCTTAAAAGTTTGGGGTATACAGCAGGGCATTAATGGGGTAAATAAACAGCAGGCTATGGGGGTATAACAGTGCAAAGGCTTAAAGGATGGTGGGTTAAAATAATAACCAGGCAAGGCTTATGGAGGGTTTAATACAGGCAGGCTTATGGGGTATACAGCAGGCTTAATGGGGTAATAACAGGCAGGCCCTTATGGGGGGTTATACCAAAGCAGGCTAGTGGGGGTAATACAAGCAAGGCTTTGATGGTGTGTATAAAACAGGCAGCCTTTATGGGGGTTAATAACAGGCAGGCTAATATTGGGGGGTATACAGGCAGGCTTATGGGGGTAAAAACACAGCAGGCTTATGAAATGGTGGGGGATATACAGCAGTCTAATTGTGGGGTATAACAGGGCAGGCTTAGATGGTTGGGGGGTAATACCCAGCAAAATGGGCTTAAAATTCTTGGGGGGTAAATGAACCACAAGCATGCCTATGGGGATAATACAGGCACGCCTATGTGGGGTAACATACCAGCAATGCTAAATGGGGTAATGACAGCAGGCTATGGGGTATAAACAGGGCTCAAAAAGGCTTAATTGGGGGGTAATACAGCAGGCTTAAATGATGGGGTTATACAGCAGGGCTAATTGGGGTATAACAACAGCAGGCTTCTGGTCTGGGGGTATACACAGAGCAGGGCTATGGGTATAACAGCAGGCTGTAAGGGGGGTATAACAGCAGGCTTATGGGGGTATACAAGCAGGCTTTTGGGGTAATACTAAGGCAGGCTATGGGAATATACAGCGGCAGGCATATGGGGGGGGTAAAAATACAGCAGGCCTTTTTATGTGGGTTAAAAAAAAAATACAGCCAAGGCCTGATGGGGTATAACAGTCAGGCTTAAGGTGGGGGTATACAGCAGGTCTATGGGGGGGGTATACAGGCAAGGGCTATGGTTGTATACAAGATCATGCCCAAAAGTTTTTTTTGAGAATGATACAAAATGTTTTAAATTTTTACAAAAGTCTAACTGCATCAGGTTTTTATAATTGGGTCCAAAATTTGCATATACTCCAGAATGTTAATAAGAGTGATTCAGCTTTTAACAGCAATTAATATGCAAAGTCCAATAGTTTGCCTAAGAAAAATGAACTTTTTCCCCCAAAACAACATTTCAATCTTCAGTTGCAAAGGCCTGCCTTAAAAGGACAGCCTAACAATTCGTTATCAGTGATTGCTCACACCATTAACACGGTGTGGGTGGTTGATGAGTTAGTGGTTTTGAGCGGATTTATGTTGGGGCTTATCGACATCCCGATCGATAGTCCCGATAGTCCCGGCCACCATCTTCGATAAGGTTTTCCGATAGTCCGATAGTCCCCCGATCCACCTTCCGATGGACCCATTAAAAGTCTATGGGAGGGAGCATAGAGCCAACAACAACCTTGGATTCTATCTTAAACACGCCATAAACAAGGGCTGGAGAAGCTGGAATTAACAGCCACAAAAACAGTCCAAATGGATAACGTGGCCTAACCGGGGGGGGGGAGGGAGGGAGGCAACACACTTAGGCTATAAAAGCCACAGAAAAAAAAACGTCAAATTAACAAACCATTCACTATCCCTTGTCCCTTGTAACCAAACAAGCCCTGAAAAACCCTTAAAACCTGCCATCACCCACAAATTTAAAAAGTGCCAGAAGGCATTATAAAATGAAAAAACCATCCATTTTAGTTTAAAGGGGACTTGACTATACCTGTCCTGGCCACGCAGGGCCCCCAAACCTGCATAACCCCCCAGTTTTTAAAAAAGGCCGGAAAAAGGGCCCTTTAAACCCAACCATTTAGTTTCCTGGACATTGATTAAAAATTCCTGGGCCACGATGAGCTCCAAACCTCTGACCCCCAAATTTTAAAAAAGTGCCGGAAAAAGAAGTCTTTCAACCACATTTTATTTCACGGGAATTGACTATACCTGTCCGGGGCCCACACATGCCCCCCAAAACCTGCATAACCCCCAGATTTAAAAAGTGCCAAAAAAAGGAGTCTTTCAACCACCATTTTAGTTTCCGGGCATTACTATACCTTCCTGGGCCCACATGACCCCCAAAACCTGCATAACCCCCAGAGTTAAAAAGGCCGGAAAAAGGAGTTTTTTTCAACCACCATTTTAGTTTCACTGGACATGACTATACCTGTCCTGGGCCACAGCAGACCCCCAACCCACATAACCCCCATTTTAAAAAGTGCCGGGAAAAAAGGGAGTCTTTAAACCCCACCTTTTTAGTTTCACTGGCATTGACTTCCCTTTTCTGGGCCCAAAGCTACCCCCAAACCTGCATGCCCCCACTTTAAAAAAGTGCCGGAAAAAGGGAGTTTTTAACCCCCATTTTAGTTTCACGGGACATTGTTTTAAACCTGTCCGGGCCCACACATAGCCCCAAACCTGCTATCCCCAGTTTTTAAAAAGTGCGGAAAAAAAGGCTTTCAACCCCCATTTTAGTTTCACTGGACTTTGGGGACATACCTGTCCTGGCCACAGCATGAGCCCCAAAACCTGCATAAACCCCCACATTTAAAAAGTGCCGGAAAAGGAGCTTTCAACCACCTTTTGTTTCACGGGCATTGACTTTCCCGTCCTGGCCACACAGACCCCCAAACCTGCATCCCCCCACTTTTAAAAAAGTGCCGGAAAAAAAAGTCTTTAAAACCCCCATTTTATTTCATGAATTACTATACCTGTCCGGGGCCACAGCATGACCCCAAAAACGCATACCCCCAATTAAAAAGGGGCCGGAAAAGGAGTCTTTCAACCACCATTTTATTTTCAGGGACATTGACTATCCCTGCCCGGGGCCCACACAGGGCCCCCAAACCCTGCAAAAACCCCCCAAATTTTTAAAAAAGTGCGGGAAAAAGGAGTCTTTCAACCACCATTTATTTTCACGGGACTTTTTTCCCCCGGGGAAGGGGGTGAAAAAAAGGGGGGTTTTAAACCTTTTTAGGGGTTGCTATCCCTGTCCTGGGCCACAGCATCCCCCCCAAACCTGCAAACCCCCCAGTTTTTAAAAATGCCGGAAAAAAAGGAGCCCCTTTAAAACCACCATTTTAGTTTCACTGGACTTTGACTATACCTGTCCTGGGCCACAGCATGGCCCCAAACCTGCAAACCCCCCAATTTAAAAAGTGCCGGAAAAAAGAGTTTTTAAACACCATTTTAGTTTCACTGGACATTGACAAAACCCTGTCCGGGGCCACAGCAGAGCCCCAAACCTGCAGAACCCCCACTTTAAAAAAAGGCCGGGAAAAAAGGGTCTTTAAACCACCATTTTTATTTTTACGGGAACATTGACTATCCTGCCCCGGGGGCCACGCAGAGCCCCAAACTCATGACCCCCACATTAAAAAGTCCGGGAAAAAAGGGGGGGGGAGTCTTTAAACCCAAAATTTTAGTTGAACTGGACATTGATATACCTTTCTGGGCCACGAATGACCCGGGCCCGGGATTTACAGTGGGGCGGTGAGAGCCCAGGCTGGCGTCCGTCATCTATTAACACGCGGTTAAAATGCCCTGATGACGCAGAAAACGAAAACGTCTGCTAAAGCAGAGTGCGAAGGGGGAAGTGTGAAACCCCAGCCTTCCCCTCAGTACACGTTTAATACCGGGTAGGGGGTCCCCCTCCGTATGGGGTTTGGCCCCTTGAGTTTCACTTGGAAATACGGGTGGTTAACGCTCCTTTTACACCCGGGGCCCCTTTATTTGGCATTCTTTTTCTCTTTTCCCAAACTGCTGGAGGAAAGGTCTCTGACTTTGTTCTTGTCCGTGCTCCTACTCCATGCCCTCTAAAATAATAACTGGTAAATTTTTCCCTGTATTTCCCTTGTAAAATTTAAAGGGGAATTTTTTTTCCCAGCTATTTTGAAATGCAAGTTTTTTAGTACTTTAATTTCTAGAAAACACTTTTTAAAATGGGATGGAATCCCCCCTGTCTTTGTTTCTCTTTTTTAAAGTATTAAGGGTTGTCTCAATAAAGCTATTTTAAAAAGATCTTGCAAAAACAAGTCATTTTCAATATTGTCCTTTAAACATGTCCTAACCCTATTCTGTTTCTGACCACCCCATCACCCTTGAGCCATCTTGAAATTTGTGAAAAACAAATGTCTTTAGAAACAACTTTTTTATAATGGGACCTGATTTAGCTGCATGTCCAGCAAAATCCTCCAAAAAATTAAAAGCATGACCTTGACCATTTTGGGGAAAAATTTTTAAGAAAAAATGGTTTAGAAACCATTTTTAAAAAATTGCCCTGTAGTATTGCTGCATTTCAAAGCAGCATGCCCCAAAAAATTTAAAAATGACTTCTCAGCCATTTAAAAAAGTGAAGGAGAAATGCCCCTTAAAGCCACATTTCTGTTTCCCAAAAACCATTATTATTTTCTGTATCTCACACAATATGACCCAAAAAATTAAAATAATTCTCGACTTTTTTAAAAAATTTTGAGGCAACATGACCCCAAAACCCTTGCAAAGTGAAAAATTTCTAAAGTGAAATGGTTTAAATGGAATTGGTTTTGTCATGAAACCCTTTGGGGTCTTTTAGTCTCCCACAGCAAAACCCCCAAAAAGAACTGTTGGGGTTGAGAAAAAAAATTGCAGTAAGAAATGACATTTTTAAAAATAAGTTTTTCAAAAGGAAAACCCTTTTTTTGGAGAGAATGTGAAGTAACCACAACAATCGGGGGACCTCGGCAATTGGGGCCACAAATATCGAGTCCATGCCTGATTCATTTGTTAAAAATCAAACGATTCCCATTTTGTGGAAAGTCGGATGCTTTTTCTGTAAAAACCCTCCGCTGTGCTGAAGGCCCCAATATGACGCTGGTGGTGGGCAGGGCAACACCTCTATGGGTTTGGGGGGAGCCAGCAACCATCGTCCATTTTGGATACCCGAGCTATTGGGCCGGAACACATACAAAAACATCGGTGTTGAGAAAGCAGATAGTCGTGCACCATGATCTTAAGCTGGGCTTTGTTGAAATTTTGGCCTGCATTGATGCATTGGTGGGTGGTAAATAAAGATTTCCAAGGTCACCCATTAGGCTTCTGCCACCTTTGCCCGCTGCTGCCGCTACGGCTACTTTTTGGGACTTCTGCTGTCACTCGCTGGCGTTGTTCCACCCTGACAGTGAAGAACGTGAAGCAGACGCAAAAATGTCTCCATTTGATCAATCAGCAAGGTCTCCCTTTCCTGCATTTTACTCTTATTTTGGGGGGGTGGAAGGAAAGTGCTGAGTTTTGTTTTGTACCGGGGATCCCGGGGGGTGGCCACCCAGAACGTTTTCATTTTGTGGGCCTTAATTCAGGATCATGTTGGAGAAATGGAATCCAAGCACTCATTGGAGATAGCCTTGGGTTCCCAAGCCTCTGGGTTTTAGGGGGACTAGAAAATCATCTTCCCCATCTGCCTCAAATTCACCCCAACCTCTTTTCCAAGCAGGACGCGTGTTTGGAATTCCTCCTCCCCCTCCGCTTCCTCCCACAGCTTTTAACACGCCCTGACTTTCCTCAATTGACACCATGGGTGAGGTGCCGCCTTGCACTAGCTCTGGGCCTGAAAACGCCTAATGAAGACCGATAAAAAATTTAGAAAAGTCGGGCCCTTTGTGGGGTTTGGGGGAGGGGAGAAAGGCTCCGTGTCCATCTTGTCCGCTCCTCCCCGTCCTGGGGGGTCCTGATGTTTCGAGTTCCAACATCATTCCCAAAATAAATCAAACCACAATGCTCCCCTGATGAAAAGGGGGATCGCCGCACTGGGCCATTTTGGTCTTTTTTCAAAACGGGAAGGATGGGGCAGAGCTCTTTCACCTGCCTCCACTTCCCGGTGGCCAAACCCCAGGTCCCCCCCCACCCCCTGCTTTTCAGGGCCCTGTGTCCTTCGTACTGGGTAAGGCATTGTGCTGCTCCCACAACGCTGGACAGTGGAGGGTGGAATTCCAGCTGTTGCCACGTCAAAATGAACGGTTGACGGGGGGGGCGACTGACGCTGCAACCACCAGGGGGACGAAGCAGGGTGCAAACGGCGGAAGTGCAACCAACCTCGACCTTTTCAGCAGCATCCAGACCCGGGGGAGTCTTTAGAAATTTCTGGACGACAAGGTTCATGACATTGGCAGGGAAAGGGATGTGTCCAGCCTACCGATCTTAAGGGCGGCCCGCAATTTCGCCCGTTTCGCAACCACCTTGCCTCACAAGGGGTTTTTCACCCCCAGCCACGCTCGGTCCGTTGCGGGAGGGTCCACAGCTCCTGACCTGTTGTGGATGGTCCCAAGGCAATTAATTTCAACACGGCCTGGTGTCTCTGGGCACGTGGCCACCCGAGACCCTTTGGGGGAAAAAAGCCCTGCACCATCCCCGCGGTTTTTTAAAAGCGTGCGCCGAGCCGACACCACCGTCACCCCCCGAGACACCACCCCGCTCACCCATGACGTCACAGGATATAGCGGCCTTGGGCCCTGTTATATCCCTGTTCGTGGGGGAGATGGCTTTTCCGGCACAAGCAGACAAACCCTTAAATTTTAAATGACACGTGGCTTTTTGGAGGGGGGACGGTTTTTTTGGCAAAAAAAATGCCTCCGGGATCTGGTATTTGGGGGGAGGCGGGGCCATGCGTGGCGGAAACCCATCTGTGTCCACCCGACAGAAAAGGGAACATTTCCAAAGGCCAAAAGCCTGGCAATGCCGACATTCGGTTTTGGCTTTGGGGTGGTTTGGGGGTTTAAAGTGTTTGCTCCCAAACCCGGGGAAGACGAAGGCTGGCTGCTAGAAAGGGCCGCTTACCGTCAGGTCGCAAACGGCGGAAGGAGAAGGGAGATGGGGCTCTGGGGTGCTGGGGTATCAGGCGATGGTGGAGGTAAGGGAGGGTGACCTGATCATGATCTGAGAGAATGGCAGCTGAGGAACGCTTGGGGGGTGGCGGAGGAGGAGGAGGCGAGACAGAGGGTGTGACATGGTTTTAGGCCCGCGTCTGTTGGCCTTTTTTGGCCAAGTGTTCCCTCCATTTCAACTCAAAGCATTCGCTGCATGTGATAGACATGTTTTGGGGGGGTTAAACCCCTTAAAAATTCTTGCCCCTACTTAGCGTTTACGGCAAAGGCGGCATATGACATCGCTGGGGGAATCAGGCTTGCCAAAGAAGGCCAGGGTTGAGAGGTCCGGACCTTTTTGAGGGGATAAGCGAGGAGCCGGGTTTTCCCGACCGTGGGTGGGGGAATCATATCAGCGGATTCGCGACCCCCCCCCTTTTTCCCCTTTTTGGGGGGACCCGTTTTTCACACCCCATCATCTTTTCCTCCTCGTCCCCGATAACGTCGCAAGCAAATTCTCGGGGAAAGACCCGGATGGATCAGCAAGTCCACACACACATCAAAAACAGGGGACTTGGTCGTCCTGACTTTTTTGCATCCGAACTGCGGGCTACAAGCAAGGGGCACTGCAGGCTTGCCCACCGCCTGGGATTTTTGCCGATTGACCCACTTCCTTCACCCCCTCTGATGGCACAGTAACTGGCGCAGAGCAACTAAATCATCCTCTGACTTTTTAAAATGCCCCTGACCCCAACCGCATTTTGTCATCAAAGAGGTTCTTCAGACAATGGAATCCACTGGGGGCTGCTTTTATGTTGGGAAAGGGTGTGTGAGTGATGACGAATTTGTGGCTTTACTGGGAGGACAGGAGGGAAGACTGCTGATGCAGGTTGCATTACCAATGAAGGGGCAGATTGGCGACGATGTTCGTTACTTAATTTTCAGGGCCCGACCCCCGATACAGGCCTGAAGGTCCTGCAACTGACGATCCCCCTGGCATGCTGTTTTCGCCGCACTGGAAAAGGGGCACCTTCCTGTACCTCTACCTCCATTTGGGTACCCCCCTCTTGCTCGTTACCACCTGCATTTGGTCCTGTTCAGAAATATAAAAATTTGAGAAGGTATGGGAAAATTTTGGGAAAAATCTTTATTAAAAGACGGGAAATCACAGATTCTCAAATGCCCCTAATCAAACAAAATTGCTGGATTCAAAATTTTAACTGCAAGGTGTCTATCAACAAATCTGGACTGGGCAAAAGGCAAAAAAAAAACGATCTGTTATGTTTTTAATAATACACGGGATTTTTGCCCCTTTCATTCACCCGTGGTTTCATAGAATGCTGTTTTTAAAAATTTTGTGGGTGCTGCGTCAATGAACAAAGCTGGGGCGCAAAAATCAAAAAACACGTATCTGTTATGTTTTCGTATAAACACTGTATTTTTTTTCACCTTTCAATTTTACCGGGTGGTATAGAATTGCGGTTTTAAGATTTACGGGATGCTGCGTCAAGAACAAAGCTTTGGGGGCGCAAAAGTCAAAAAAACCCCTTTCTGTTATGTTTTCGTAGATTAAAAGGGATTTTTTGGCAACAAAAACCTTGCTGACTAAAAAATTGGTGGATTTAATTTAACTGCAAGGGGGATATATCAACACAGGTGGAATGGGAAAAATTTAAAATTAACCCTATCGAAATTATACGAAATAAAAGTGAGTTTTGCCCCTAACAAAGAGACCTGCATTTTACTAGAAAATGATGTGTAAAATAAAGTTCGGGCTCCCCAATATCCAGAAATATTTCAATACAAATGTTAATAATAAAGATTTTTGCAGTGCAATGTCTACACTAATCTTGGTGAATTTTACCAGTGTTCTTTATAGATAGATTGTCTGTGTTCGCCCCCCCCCCCCCCCTCACCCCGTGATTTTAAGCGGTGAGCTGCTTTAAATTTCTCGCAAAACCATAAATTCTTAAATCTCTAATTAACAAATTTGGAAGGATCACAGCAAATAGTGAGGTTTCTTTTTGAAGAATAGCAAATTTCGCGGCTGTTTGGCCACAGGCAAAAGCGCATCCTATTCCATGAGACCTGGAACACTAAGTTGAACAGAAGGGCTGTTCTAGTTAAACGAGGGCTTGATTTTTTTCCCGCCAATCGAAACCATACACATCCAGTCAGATGTCGCACACCATCTCACCCTGCTCTATTCTTTAATTCTGATTTTCTGGCCCCCAAAATCAGAAGCCCGAAAAAAGGGGCCCATTTTTAAAAGATGATGCACAAATTTTAAACCCTTTAATTACGCATGAAACTGAAAAAATTTTGATCACCCTAAAAACCTTCCATTTCAAATTTGTCGATAAAACGCCAAAAACTACTCTTTTTCTATTCGTTTTTATTTGTTCTTGAAATTTTTTCATAATGTCTTTCATTCCTTTTTTAATTTGCTTCTGTTTTTTGATTTTTTTTAATACTAACAACGAGTTTTGTATAGTTGTACGTCAATAACATTAAGTCCCAAGGAATATCGGGTTTCTAATTGCAAACCATTTATTTGATAATTTTTGATCTTCTTTTTAAACAAATAGGCTAATGGGCGTCTTAATCCCCTTGGGGAAATTTTCTGCACTTTCAGGGTACCTTTCAGATTGGGCAGACCCCCAACAAAACAAAAAAAAGAAACAAAACTAAAAAGGGAAAACAAAGGAAAGGTACATTTTTTGCTTTGGTGTCAAAAAATTTTAATCAAAAAATAAAAGGTGTTTGAAATCGCATCCAATGAAAGGGGCCCTATATTTATAAAAAAAAAAAAACAGTGAATTAGAATTTTCATATATAATGTTTTAAAAATGGGTTTTGGGGGGAAGAATATATTGGCCAAAAAAACAAGACCCCGCAATGAGTGAAATTAATGAACAAGATCACGATAAAATTGTTCAGAACTAGAATGGAAAAAACAGGTAATAAAGAAAAAGACGTAGAAAATAAAAAATTTGGTGAAACATCGGTGGCCAGACATTTTTATGAATCTGGACACAATGTATGGGATCTGAAATGGTGTATTCTAGAAAAAGTAGAAGCAAGTGATACACATATTTTAAAAAATAAATTGTTACAGAGAAGTATTTTGGATCCACAAAATGCAAACACTGACACCTAATGGCCTAAATGAAGAGTGCAATTGGAACGTCTATACCTGAATTCTAGTTCTGAACAAATCAGCTGCTATGTGAAGTAACCAAAAGTATGCTACAATAGGATACGGCATATAATGAATAAAAGATAAATATGTTATATGTCCGTCATACTGATGCATACCGCTTGTTTTCATCATTATTGTTTTTAAGATAATGAATGTACATTGAGACACACAGCAATCATATATAAGTGATGTATCCTATGGTTACCTCTATGCTTGACAAAGAGGGCGTGTAGCTCTCGAAACGTCGCGAGACGTAGCGCTGTTTGAGAGGTGACGTGTTGAGGAAGGCTCACACAGCACAGACGCTGGATGCAACAAATCCACTCCGGACGGAATCTCCCATGCGACTACGCAAAGTAAAGGAGATACTTCAATGAACCACCAGGTGAATGATAAATGATAATACAATATATAGAAAGTGAAGTGTGGAATCTGTTTACACTGGACATTCAAATTTTTATGTAAGATTTGAATAAAATTTATATGTTTTATTACGGAAGCATACCGTTGTATATATACCATTTGCACTAATATTGGAGCCAATGTGGACCATGACAGCTGGATTCTCACTAGCCCCACCCAGTAATCTGTCAACCCAATCCACAAAATGTGGAACTCAGGCCCCAAGTAAACAACATACTGTTTGACGATCCCGGTCTTTGTGACAGATTGCCCTGTCTGTGCCCTAATAATGGAGTCCCTAACTACTAGCACCTGTCTAGCCTGACCTGTACTCCTATTCCCCATCTTACTGGAGCAGACGGGGGTAGTGTCTTGCTGCAGCAATGCTATTTCTGAGCTGATATCCCCCACATCCGCCAATCTTGTAAATTTGTTGGGGTGTACCAGATCAGGCCTAGCCTCCCTGACACTCTTCCCTCTACACTTCTTTCTAACTGTTACCCAGCTAGCTGCCTCATGTTCCTGCACCTCCATGCTACCACCTTCCCCAGCATCTACACCTGCGAGTGATTGCTCAGTGGGCAGCAGTATGGACCCCCGAACTGTTGCTCAAGGATGGCATACATTGCACAGGTTGTGCACTGGACAGCATTGTCAAACATGGAACTCATGGGGATGTTACTAAAAAGATATGACTAAATTATAATAATAATAATAAGCAGTACAATACTGTCCCCTCTAAAGTCCCCAAATCTAAAGTCTCTCAATCTTAAGTCTCCAACACTTAAAATAAACACACTCGCAGACTCGTTCACTCGCTCAAAATACTCAGTTTTAAACCTTTCCCACACTGCTGTTTGGCTGTGCTGCAACCTCTCTTTCAGAAGCAAAAGGCCTCACCAGCCCCAAACAGCTGCTATTTAAGCTCTGTTGATTAGGTAACCACACCCCTGACCAGTCACCTGACTCAACAAGCCCTCAGCAACTGTGTATGTTTGTAACTATAGAACTACTAACTACTCTTTAATACTATAAATGTAATCTATACACAAAATAAGTGTAGCTACAAGTATAAACTATATGTCTGCTATAGATTTTAAATGTACTGCAATAATAAATACAGGTATAAATAAACACAAGTATTTGCTGGAGGATTAACAAGGACTTCTCCCTCTCAATCTTAAGTCTCCAACACTTAAAAGAGTTGTTGAGCCACCGAGAGTGGAGGCAGGTGAAAGAGCTCTGCACCATCCTTGCCAGTTTTGAAGAAGCCACCAAAATGGTCAGTGCAGACAAAGCCCTTGTCAGCATGGGCATTGTGGTGATCTTAGTTCTGGAACAATCTGAAACATCAGGTCCTACCAGCGACAGAGGAGGAGACAGACACAGATGCGGACACAAAGCCTTTCTCTCAGTCGAATCCAGAAGGCCCGACAGTTTCACAACTTTATCGGTCTTCATTAGGCAGTGGTTCAGGGTCCAGGGCTAGCGCAAAGCAGCGCCTTAGCTCTCAGGGTGAATCATCTGAGGCAAGTCAGGGCTGTGTTGAAGCTGTGCCGGAGGCAGCGGAGGAGGAGGAGGTATTCCTGGACACCGACATTACCGATGTCCCTGCCTTGGAAAGAGGTTGGAATGGATTTGAGGCGGAGGAGGAAGATGAGGAACATCAGTTTGCTAGTGCCCCTCGATCCAGAGGCTTGGAAATCAAGACACCATCTCTCACATGAGTGCCTGGATGCTCCATTTCCTCCAACATGATCCTCTCATTAAGGCCATCAAACTGAACAACAGTTACTGGGTGGCCACCCTCCTCGATCCCCGGTACGAAGCAAAACTCAGCACTTTCCTTCCACTCAACCAAATAGAGAGTAAAATGCAGGAATTGGAGACCGTGCTGATTGATCAACTGGAGACATCTGTTGCGTCTGCTTCACGTTCTTCAAATATCACGGTGGAACAACGTCAGCAACGTGACAGCAGTAGAGTGCCAAGCAGCAGGCATTGTGGCAGAAGCCTAATGGGTGACCTCTGGCAATCTTTATTTACCACCTCACCAACGCATGTAATGCAGGGCACACATACAACCCACAGAGACCGGATTAAGATCATGGTGCACGACTATCTGCGCCTCAACACCGATGTTTTTGGATATGTTCCGGACCCAATCGACTTCTGGGTATCCAAAATGGATGAATGGCCCGAGCTCGCTAGCCACGCCATAGAGGTGTTGTCCTGCCCAGCAGCCAGCGTCATATCTGAGCGGACCTTCAGCACAGCTGGAGGAGTTATTACAGACAAACGCTTCCGGGTTTCCACAGATAATGTGGATCGTTTGACTTTCATCAAGATGAATCAGGCATGGATCTCTGATGATGTTGTGGCCCCAATTGCAGAGGTCACCGATTAGTTGCAAGTCTACTTCACATTCCTCTACAAACAGAAAGAGTCATAATAAAAAAAAAAAAAATAAAATGATCATTTCTTACTGCAATTTTTATTCTCAGTTCCCAAAAGGTCATTTTGCTGGTTTTGCGGTGAGGAGACTGTAAAAGACACCAATTGTAAATGGTTTCATGTAAAAACCATGTTCCATTTACACACTTCATCTTTCAAATTTTTCGCACTGTAAATGGTTTTGGGGTCATGTTGCTGTGAGATACAGCTATAATCAAGGTCCTTTGGAACAGAAATGTGGCTTCTAAGTGGCATTTCTCCCTCACAATTTTTAACAGTGGCCGAGAAGTCATTTTTATAATTTTTTGGGTCATGCTGCTGTGAAATGCAGCTATACTACAGGTCCTATTGTAAAAAATGTGGTTTCTAACAGACATTTGTTCTTCACAATTGTCAAGAGTGGCTCAAGGGTGATGTTTTGAAATTTATGGGGCATGGTGCTGTCAAAAACAGGAATAGGTAGGACACTGTTAATGGACACATATTGCAAAATGACTTGTTTTTGCAAGATCTTAAACATAGCTAGCATAGTAGTGAGACAACCCGTTTAATACAATTAAAAAAAAAAGAGAAACAAAGAGGTGGTGGGATTCCATCCTATTTTAACAATGTGTTTTCTAGAATTAAACTACTAAAAAACTTGCATGTACAAAATAGCTGATACAAATATTCCTCTGAATTGTACAAGGGAGGTACAGGAAGACTTGAACAGATGTAGGTTATACAGAGCACATTCGCCACCACAAGAACAGAGACAATTTCCTCCAACATGTTGAGTAAAATGAGAAAAAGAATGCCAAGAAAAGGGCACCTGGGAATGTCAACCACCAGCATTTCCAAGTGAAGCTCAATTGGTCCACACTCATACGGAGGTGCAAGCACTCTCGTAGAGGCAGAAATTTCTAATGCGCTACCCAGGTCTTGACTGTGTACTGAGGAAGGCTGGAGGTTGCAGCTCACACTTCCACTTCCGGACTCTGCTTCAGCATGACTGTTTTCATTGCTGTGTCATAAGCAGTTTTTGCCGTGTTAATGGATGACAGACGCCAGCCTGGGCTCTCACCTCACCCATTGTAACTCAGGCCCTGCTAGCTGAACCTGCGTGTTAATAGATGACGGACGCCAGCCCTTGCTCTCACCACACCCCCTGTAAGTCCGGCTATGCCAGCTGAACCTGCGTGATCCATGTTTACAGCCTCAACTGCCTTGATCAGTAATTTTCTGAATGAATGATTTTTAGACAGGCCTAGTTGACCTACTTGGGACATCTGTTTCGTTTTCTTCACATTCTAATGTCACGGTGAAACAATGTCACCAGTAGAATGGCAAGTAGCTCTAGCAGCAGCAGTAATGGAAAACGAGTTGTTTTAAATATAGTTTATTTCTTATTGAGAAATTTTCTGCTCATGGTCCATAAGGGCACCTGTGCGGGTTTTTGGGTCATGCTGCGGTCCAGGACAGGTATAGTCAATGTCCAGTTCAACTAAAATGGTGGTTCAAAGACTCCTTTTTCCGGCACTTTTTTTTATCTGGGGGTCATGCAGGTTTGGGGCTCATGCTGTGTCCCAGGACAGGTATAGTCAATGTCCAGTTCAACTAAAATGGTGGTTCAAAGACTCCTTTTCAGGCACTTTTTAATATGTGGGTCATGTAGATTCAAGGGTCATGCTGCGGTCCAGGACAGGGATGGTCAATGTCCAGTTCAACTAAAACGGTGGTTGAAAGACTCCTTTTTCCGGCCCTTTTAAATCTGTGGGTCAGACACATTTAAGGGTCATGCTGCGTTCCAGGACAGGGATAGTAAATGTCCAGTTCAAGTAAAATGATGGTTCAAATAATACTGCCTTCTGGCACTTTTTAATTTGTGGGTCATGCAGGTTTAAGGTTCATGCTGTGGTACAAGACAGGGCAGGTGACTTTTATAACCTAATTGTGTTGCCTAAGATGTATCACGTATCCAGTTTACTGTTGTGGATGTTAATTCCAGCTTCTCCAGCCCTGTTTGGGTGTAAGAATGAAGGTGTTGTTCCTCTCCCATAGACTTTAATGGTCATCGGCGATAATCTGTTATCAACTATCGGAAATCGTCATGATAATTGCCGATATCGACTATCGAATCGATAACGATAGTTGACACAATCACTCATCACTACTTGCATTAGCTTAAAGGGGTTTTGCCAAGAAGTAATTTCATCAGCTAACAGGCTGAATTTGAGCCTTGAGCCCTGAAAAGAGGGGTGTTGTGTTTCTGTGTTTAAAAAAAACAAGTACCTCCTCTGTAATGTCATAGCACCACCTCCCATGCGTGTTCCTGATACTCAGTCTCTGTGGCTGAGCAAACATTGTTATGTTACATCACAGAGGATAACTATTGTGCACAGGTTAATGGGTTTTGTTTTATGCCTCTTATCTGCTCAGTAGAGATTAGCTTGGGCAGGCAACTTTCTTTCATTCCTTCATGGATGCAGTGAGCCAAGGGAGCGTCTGCATTTTTACTAAGATAATTACATTACAACCAGTGCAATCTCTATGCAGGAGACAAAGGATCTTTTTTCCACAGTCCCTTCAAAGCGGCAGGGGGGGGGGGGAGAAGAAGGGCTGCTCAGGGAGCGTTTGCTATCTATACTCTGATAATTACATTAGAACGAGTGGATGCTCTATACCGCAGACAGAGACGTTTTTCACCAGTCTCTTGAAAGCTCCTTCTTGTTCACTGCCAGGAGATCAGAACTGCAGACAACGCAAGCGCGACCAGATCAACTCTTGTTAGCTCCTGGTCATGTCTAATGTAAACTCTCTGGTTACCAAGGGCATCTAATTAAGGCTGTAGCTCTCACAGACATCACTTTTTTTTATGACATTTATTTAGAAAAGTGATTAAATACCCATTTTGGAGGATCCCACTTCAACATTACATCATGGCAAAACCCCTTTAACTAAGATGCTACTCCTCCCCTGGTACTTAAAGATCTCAAGGTTCTTACCATTTTTATTTCCCACTTCTATTCTCACTAAACTTCTAAATAAAATGTTGAAATTTATTTGGGCCCAAAGCAACCTAGATAAAGAGTATTTATGGTGGCCTCTCCATCCCAAACCCCTTGCAATACAATATTACTTCCATACTAAAACCCATATCCCTTTATGGAACTCTCCTGCCTCCAACATTGGTCTCAGATAGAAAACTCCACAATTTGTGTTTGTGTTTCACATTTTATTTTTACTTTTTGACACTTTTTTCACTTTTTCCCATAGGGGATTTGTATCAGCCATCTCCAGATCACTGACACAATTAGAAATAAGTGCAACGCAGAAATGCTCTATACTGGCCTACATGGCGATTGGAAATCACCATGCTCCGCAATGCCCAGAATGCATTGCTGGCATGGTAACAATACAGACACCCCGGGAAGTGTTTCTTTCCCTTCCCGGGCTGTCTGGTAGGAGACCAGTAACAGCGCTGAGCACGACTGCTCACTCCTCCTGCCTGCACCTTAGCTATCGTGATCATGATAGATCGCAATAGTTAAGGGTTAGTCACTCCAGCCGCGGGTGATGTGACATGAGGCCAGCAGTAATATACCACTGGTCACATGACATGATTGAGCGGTCCTCGCTTGTAAGCCCGCACAATCTCCAGGGCATACCCATATATCCATTTGGGATAACAAACTTCCTGCTAGGTTATATGGGTAAGTTCTATGTCAGAAAGGGGCTAAAGGGACCATAAGTAATTGAACAAAGGCTCAAAGTCTGTCTCATGGGAAGGTGTGGGCAATTCCTTTGTTATATCAGTCTCAATTAAGCAGATGAAAAGCTTGCATTTGGAATACTTTGCTGTGAAGAAAACTTGCGGACAAAAGAGCTCTCCATGCTTGTGAAACAAGCCATACTTATGCTGTGAAAACAGAAAAAAAAGTCCATCCGAGAAATTGCTACAATAAAGAAAGAGAAAGAAAGAAAGAAAGAAAGAAAGAACTCATCAATGCAAAAAATCCTTGACACCCATGGAAGACAACAGTGGTGGATGATCGCAGAATAATTTCCATGGTGAAGAGAAACCCTTAACAGCAAATCAAGTGAACAACACTCTCCAGGAAGTAGGCGTATCAGCAAATCAAGTGAACAACACTCTCCAGGATGTAGGCGTATCACTGTTCAAATCTACCATAAAGAGAAGACTATGTGAAAGTAAATACAAATGGTTCACTGCATGGTACAAGCCACTCATAAGCCTCAAGCATAAAAAGTACTTTACTAAAAAAAATCTAAAAAAGCCAGTGCAGTTCTAGAAGAACATTCTTTGGACAGATCAACCCCAGAATGATGGAAAGAAAAAAGTATGGTTAAAGGGGTTTTGCCACAAAGTAAAATTGGCGTGGGAAGCTTGGAAATTAAATAATAAACATTTTCACCATTCATCATTATTAAAAATTCTGCACTGTTTTTGTTTTAGCTGCTCCTTTAGTGATCCATTGTTTTCAGCTCATCTCCAGGGGATACGACCAGGGCTGTGAGCTCCTCAGTCCTGGTCGCACATGCTCAGACATCACCTCTCCTCTAGGGCAGCTACTGAGTGTTCAAACCCCGGATGCTGTCATTGTACTCCTGTCCTTTGGACTAGTTAGTAATAACTAGTAAGTCAAACAGTGCAAATAAAAAAAAAAGAAACCTCAATGAGGTCTGTGCATCGATAAAGAGGAAAAAAAATCCACAGGTTAAGTTCCTGCAGGGATTTGAACTTAGGACCCTTGTGCTGTAAAGCAAATATGTTACCTCTGAGCTACAGTGTAGCTATTTACAATTCTATTCATAAATAGACCTTTCTTTGACTAGAGAGAGGACAAGCCTGGTGATGTTATTCTGCTGGGTCACATGATATGCAATTCAAACAAATCACACACGCCCCCTTTTGAGCACACAAAGCTGAAGAGCTGGATGCAGGAAGTATGAAATGAGATTGTGGCAAAACCCCTTTAATGTGTGATACAGCTCATGATCCAAAGCATACCACATTATCTGTAAAACATGGCAGAGGCACTGTGATGGCTTGGGCATGCATGGCTGCCAGTGGCACTGGGTCACTAGTGTTTACTTATGACGTGAAACAGGACAGAAGCAACCAGATGAATTCTGATGTATTCAGAGACATACTGTGTGCTCAAAACCAGCCAAGTGCAGCCAAACTGATTGGTCAGAGTTTCTTAATATGTATGGACAATGACCCAAAACCCCTGATATGAAGGTATTGTGTTTACAAAATACTTTAGTTCCTCACATTTTTGTGGAATCATTTTGTTCAACCAACTGAATTAAAGCAGAAAGTCTAAACTTCAACTGTATCTAATTGTTTTGTTAAAAATCCATTGTGGTAATGTACAGAACCAAAATTAGAAAAATGTTGTCTCTGTCCAAATATTTATAGACCTAACTGTACTATCCCAGGAAACCAATTATTTATCTTTTTACAAATCATATACAATCATGGCAATGGCCAGATGTATTCCCCTTTCCATAATTTCCTCTGGAAAAAACAAAGATATACTAAAGGTTTAACAGCAGCATACTAAACCTTGTACAAAACAGATCTCTCTGCCAAACCACATTACGCTCTGAAAATGGGAAACTGGCTTAAAGCAGCTAACTCTATATCCAAATTTTGAAAATGTGCCAATCATATTGAATTGTCAAGAAAGATCTATCTTTGCTAGTATTTAACACCACCCCACATAGCACATATCTCTCCTGGATACTCCTATCTGTGTTGGAGACAATGCGGTGCTAAGGGCTCCTTATTACACATGGGGTGGAAGTGTCCGCTTATTCAACCACTATGGAAAGGACTAGAAAACCTGCTAATTAACCTCTTCAAATGGAAAATTAACCTCACACAGGACCTAGCTACACTAGATCTTACTTTTCATGACACATCACATCATGCCACATTTTGAGCAATTCTATCTCATGCATTAATAGCTACAAGAATTATGATCGCTTCACATTGGAAAAAAAAAACTCACTCCATCTATTGCAGAAGTTATTAACAGAATAAATTTGCAATACAGCTGTAAGACTAGTTTAGTAATCCCCACACATTCCATAGCTTGAGTTAAGAATAATTGGCTCCCTTGGACCATGTTCATTTACTATGAGTAAAGGGGTAACCATAACACTTTCGTATTGAATGAAGAATAACAAAGACGAGTTAATCCAATAAAGTAATGCAATTGAAAATTTCCTGCTATATGATATATTTGCATATTCAGCGTGTATTGTTGTTCACTGAATCAGACATTACTAAAAATAAAGACATTGCTATTTCTGCTTTTAATGTTTTATGACATGGCATTTTGTTGCTGGTCTTTTTCTTTTCATTTAATTCAGACAAATTATATTATGTTATGTACTTGATACATAATAAAAATTCTTTCTGTGAAAGAAAAAAACACACACCGCTCAAATTCACAGCAAAAACCCCAAAGTCATATAATTAGAGATGGGCGAATTTCTCAAAAATTAGATTCGCCGACATCGCCGAATTTTCCGACAAAATTAGTTTCGGTCTGAATTACTTCGGGACGAATCGCGTTAAAACACAGCTACTTCCAGGCTGCAGAGAGCCTGTAGGGTGCTGTAGAACATTGTGCCATGCTTAAATATGCAGAGGGAGCTTGGTTTGGTCTTCATACAATGTTGTGTTTTAGTATGACACGCATATGACTGCCGCCGCTCTTAGAATCGCTTCACTATAAAATTACCTGGGCACTTAAGAGGGCAAAACTGACCAAAAAACTCAAGCGACAGCTGGAAAAAAACAAGCTGAGGGCTCAGGTGGCAACATCAGTGACAGAGTGTGGAGGTGACGGCAGCAGCCACTGCAGCAGCATGAGGTCAGACAGTGGCACAATGACATTCTGGAGGTGGCAAAAACATAAGTAGGCCACAGAGTGGCACAATGACAGAGAGTGGAGGTGACGGCAGCAACAGCATGAGGTCAGAGACTGGCACAATGACAGAGTGTGGAGGTGGGTGGGAATACCAGTCCCTGGTAAAGATGGTTGGTGGCAGATGGAGAAACTGTCAGCAGATGTGTGGCATCAGACGGGTGGCGGCATCAGAATAGTGGCTGAGGCAGGTAGTTTGAATCCAGACTTATTTCTCAAAGTTTTGGTGAGGTGTCATGGCTGATGTAATCTGACGCCTAAGGCATTGGTGTGTGGAAATCCTGGCCGATCCACGCTTGATTCATCTTGACAAAGGTCAGTTGTTCCACATTTCCCGTGGACAAGAAGGTTCTCCTTGGGGTAACGATGGCCCCCGCCGCACTGAACACCCACTCTGATGCCACACTACTGGCCGGGCAGGACAGCTTCTCCACTGCAAACTCGGCAACTTGCGGCCACACAACCAGTTTGGCTGCCCAGTAGTCAATCGGATCTTCTAACTGGGGTGACAGAGTGCTGTCTAAGTAGGCCACCACCTGTTGGTTCAGGGACTGCTACAGGTCCTGCTGCTGCTGGCGACTGCCCTCCTCACTAGGCGGGTGAAGGAAGCTGCTCATCAGTGACTCCAGACTTAGGTTGCTGCTGATGGAGCTGGTACTGCTCCTACCCCCCCCCCCCACCTTCCCACAGCAGCCGCGGCAGTAGTACGTGAGCGCTGAGGAACCCTCCAGTCAGGGGTGTTGCTAGGGTCCTAAAACATCCGGGGCTCGGGCCCTTTGCGTTTTTCTGGGTAGGGCTGGGTTCACACGACATTTTTCACGCCTCATTGTGAACTGTGGATGTTTTTTTACAGGAAAAACCTTGTGTTCCTGTCACTAATTTTCTGCACATCCCACACAGATCCCGTCCAGCTCCTCAGCAGTCACTGTACAGTAAAAATCACCAATGACAAATTTACTTTTTCAGAACTTCTCACCTTCATATGACAATACCCCTAAACAGTCACCAAAACATACACCGATACATGGAGCAAATCTACCAGACAAGTGATTGTTACTAAAACCCTCCTACAAAACCAAGACCCAAAACTATTACTACATAAGGATCAAATAATCCTGACAGACCCCACATGTGACTATCAGCTGTACACAGGCTCTGAAGACATATACCACTGTCATATAGTGACCATATAGTGGTAGTTACTAGTTGTATGTAGACGCTCTGCAGACATATAAGTGATTACACTGCAGTTACATTTAGTGACTCACAGGAGACATCTTTTCTGATCAGCGTCGTTCACCTTTCCTTCTCTTCTCCATCCGGTTCACACCTTCATGCTGATTGCTCCCGGCCAATACTCGTCCCTGAGGATTTGAAAACAAATATCTTAGAATCCTCACATTTCCAGCAACTCCTTAATTATAGGTATAGCAGTCCCCTCAGTTAGGTATATAGGGGCACTGAATCAGTATATGGGGCCACAGGCAGAAAAATGGGGCCACAGGCACATATATAGGGCCCCAGGCAGGTAAAAAGGGGCCACGGGCAGGCATATACGGGCCACAGGCAGTATATAGGGGGCACAGGCAGTTTATGGGGGCACTGAGGCAGTATATGGGGTCACAGGCAGTATATGGGGGCACTGAGGCAGTATATAGGGGCCACAAGGAGGTATATAGGGGCACAGGCAGTATATGGGGGCCACAGGCAGCATATGGGGGCCACAGGCAGGGATTTGAGGGCCACAGGTAGGGATATGGGGGCCACAGGCAGTATATGGGGGGCACAGTCAGGCATTATAGGGGCACAGGCAGTATATGGGGGCCACAGGCAGGGATATGGGGGCCACAGGCAGCATATGGGGGCCACAGGCAGGGATATGGGGGCCACAGGCAGGCATTATAGGGGCCCAAACGTACACATAGGCTGTATGGACAAAACATTGAACTTTACTTCATTTTTATAAATTGGTGCATAAAAACATAGTTCTATGACGAACACCTTAGGCAATGAAAAACATATGAAAACGTGGCAGTACTTAGCTGTATAGCTTTTCCTGTTTAGGAGGTGAGTGATAGTCCCATAGTAGACTAGTAGGAGCCGATCATGCTGAGTTGCAGCCCAGTGCCGCCATGCAATGATGCGACGTTTCGGAAGGCACGTCATAGAACTATGTCTTTTATGCACCAATTTATAAAAATGAAGTAAAGTTCAATGTTTTGTCCATACAGCCTATGTGTACGTTTTTGATTGATATAGGGGAGTCTAAGCAAGGTACTCCTAACGGCTGGGACTATAATGTGTGCACTGCTAATATACGGCATTGTTTGCAATTATTGGATTATAGGGGCACAGGCAGTATATGGGGGCCACAGGCAGGGATGCGTTTCAAGTCCGCCCGGACTCTTAATCGTAGTACAATTAAGAGTCCGGACAGAGGGACTCAAACGCTTCAGTTTGGCATTGTCCACTGTCTTCTTATGATGTGTCTTCACGTTTTCATGTTCTAATAAATCTTCTGGATTTTATTGCACTTTTGAAGTTGCTGGCAATCCTTATGTCTCTCTATTCTGATCTGCATTGTGGAGTGCAGCCGTGCAGCCCGATCTACTGGAGTGGTGAGCAGGAAAAAATCTTTCTAGTACACAACTAAGAATTGTGTCTGACGTTACCACCGACTCTTGGCTGGGGTTGTCAGATGTCATCTGGGAGGAAGTGGATGACCTAGTGAACCAATCAAGAACCATTGGGTTGCTGAACAACACATGGCCGCTAGATAACACCGGCCGTTCTGGCCTCACCGAGTGACCCCTGCTGCGACGTCCCCTTGCTGTGCTGCGACCTGTGCCTGCTCCAGGAATGTTTGTGCCACTGCCACTCGTATGTGAAGAGCCTGCCACCTCTCTGTCTGGCATACTGTTTGTTCTAGAATGTACAGACTCTTTTTAATGAAGATATCTGTATATGATAAATACACACCTGTATTTGACTCCAAATGAACCCAGTAACAAGCTTGGGAAACCCTTGGATATAAATTGCGCTCCACAAATGGCCAGGAAAAATTTACTTGTATGTGCCATTTAATTAAAAACACTGTGTATTTTATTGAACATAAAAGCACAAACAGGCTTAATTAACCTTTGGATATGAATTATGCTACAGCAAAAATGTCTTCTTTGGCGCTGAAAAACAACGTTTCTCTTACTGAGTACAACTGCAGAAAAATACTTAGTTTACCCTTGGATATAAATTGCGCAAAAGAAATGTGCTGCCAACAATTACCAGCTTTGTATCGTGTTAAAATGGCGTGTATTTTATGGAACACAACAACAAAAAAACTCGTAATTAACCTTCGGATATGCATTATGCTACAGCCAAAATTTCTTCTTTGGCAGTGAAAAGCAACATTTCTTTTACTGACCACAACAGCAGAACAACGCTTAATTAACCCCTGGATCTAAATTGTGCAAAAGAAATGAGCAAGCAAAAATTAAGTGGTATTTGGATTGTAAAAACGCTGTTTCTTTAACTGAATACAACAGCAGCAGGCTTAGATAACCCTTGGATATTCAATGTGCTCAAGAACTGAGCACATAGCACTGAAATGTTTATGCAGCTGAATTGGACGCACACTGGACTTCAGTTCTAATACCCCACAAAATCAGAATTAGAACGTAAGAGAAGCAGTCTTTGAGACAAGCTGTGACACCCCCCCCAAAAAATCGCTGTATAAAAGTGAGTTCTTTAGTATGAGATTTCATGAGCAGCATCGGCAGCAGCAGCAGCTTCCCTACACAGCACAGTGAAAGCAGTGTGAACTGCCAGCGTCGCGCCCAGACTTATATAGTGCGGTGACGTCACAGAATCCTGCCGGTCTCTGATTGGCATGTCATTTAGGCTACGCCTTTCTTCCTCCCAGACTTGTTTGCCACATGTATCGCCATGTGCTCGCAGCCATTTTATCAATTAAAAACACGCTTCGTTCACGCGAATCGCCCCAAACTTCGACTTCGTTCAGAATAGAAGTTTTCCTGAAATTCTAAACGAATTCCATTTCGTTAGAATCAATTCGCCCATCTCTACATATAATATTTATAAGAAAGTGCAAAGTAAAATTATAACAAAGAATATCAAAGTACATAATTATGATCCCGCTTACCCACCAGAACACCCAACATGCATTTCACTTACTCATCAAAGGGATCCTTGCTTTGGTTATTATGAAATCCTTTTACTGCCTCAGCCTTTGTTCTGTTGCCTGGTCTTCCTCTACTGCTCAACTGGCCACTCACTTCTTCAAGCACATGAGCGGCCGCAGCATATAGTGGGACATGTATGTAAACTTTCCACCTGTCCATTGGACTGTGGGTGTAAAACAAAAGAAAAGAACAACTTTTCTGTTTGTAACAAATATACAAATTGCTTACCAGAATTTCGAAGTAAGCTGGACCCCATAATTCGACACTATGGACCACATGTATGAAAACGGTCTTGGTCTAAGATTTTCTTTGTTGCCCATAGCCCGTTTCATTTTTTTCAGAGCTCTATCTGAAATGAAAGGGGAACTCTGATTGGTTGCTATGGGCAACAAATAAAGTCTTAGACCAAGACGGTTTTCATACATGTGGCCCATAGTGTCGAATTATGGGGTCCAGCTTACTTCGAAGTTCTGGTAAGCAATTTGTATATTTGTTACAAACAGAAAAGTTGTTCTTTTCTTTTGTTTTACACCCACAGTCCAATGGACAGGTGGAACGTTTACATTAGGTCCTGAGTAACTATCCACGTCACTTTGTGTCCTCAGATCAAGATGACTGGACAAACCTGTTGTCCTGGGCAGAATTCTCATACAACAACCATGATGCTGAGTCTCCCAGGGTTTCTCCTTTCTTCATAGCCTATGGTCAGCATCCTCATCTTTTGCCTCCTCTTTCTGCTTTTTTGAATTTGCTAGCTATCAATTTCCAAGTCGATGGCTTCCTCTACATGAGGTGCGGCACCCGTTACTTCCTATTTCAAGCCACGTCCATTTTCATAATTGCAAGTGAGCAACAGTCCCCAAATTTGTGCTATATTCCAGCCAGGAGATAAATTCTGGCTTTGTTCCAAATTGTTCAAAATTCCCATGTTTCAAAATAGCCCCTAGGTTCCTGAATCTCTTTATGTGATTCGCCAGATTGCTATAAGCTTCATCTACCTTGCTTCTTATGCATTCCCAATGTCTTCCAAGTCTCTCTCCGAATCCTCTGCCCCTGAACTGCTTTTTTTGCAAGTCAGTTCTCTATCTGCTGTGGCTGGTCCAGAAGATATATTTAAAGTTAAGCAGATTCTGGAAGTCAAGCACTTTAAGGGCAATCTTTATTATTTAGTTGATTAGAAAGGTTTGCGTCTAGAAGAAATATATCGGGAATCAACAGAAAACAATGATTCCCCCTTACAACTCATCCACAAGTACTATTTGAATGCTTTGTAGAAAAAGGCCATAAGTGAAGGGGTACGTCCACTTACATGTATTCCTTTCCTTACAGCTTCCTGTCTCCCCATTTTGGCTGCTTGATCAGATGACCTTCTCCTCTATGGCTTATTTTTTTCCTTCTGCACATGCATACTGGTCCTTTCTTTTAATGGGCTAATACACCTCACCCTCTAATCACAGGTCTCCAACAACTATTTAAAGGGATACTTACCCTAAATTGGTGCCTGATCTTTGTAATTCTTGGCATTCCTGTGTGATTTCCACTTACTAATTCTTGGATTAGACCTTGGTCAGGTCTCTGAGCTCGCTGTCCTGACTTTTAACTTTGTCCTTGACCATTTATGAACGACACCTGACACAACCTTCAGCCTGTTTGACTACACCTCTTGCCTACTCCCTCGGTCCTTTGCTTGAAAAACAGCTTCCAACACAAGCCATCACATCAGGGGGAGGGACCTGAGAGTCTCCTGTAGTAAAGACCACATAGCTTTATAGTGGCTAGGGGTAAAAAGGGCACTTCAGACTTCACGTCTACATAAAGTCTATGTGTGACCTGATGAATCCACCACCCATCTCTTGTGAGTCATTACATGTACTTTATAAAGTAGTAGTCATTAATGCATTTTCCTTTCATAGTCTTTCAAGGGGCTTTCTCATTATAGTGATTAGCTTTTAACATGTAGGGAAAGGTAATTGAAGAACTTTTCTAAATACTTTTCTTTGTTCACTTTTCTTTGGTCAGGAGACAAAGATTTTATCTCCTCTTAAAGCACACAAGTTTCTGGTTACGACCATCTCTCTACTCATCCTTTCCTTGCTCTCTCTTATCTCTTACTGCTCTAAGCTAACATCAGTCATCTACTCCAACCATGGTGAGTCACCTCCTTCAGAGTCTTATCTCTAGTATTTATCTATTGTATTGGACTTTGAAAGCCTATCATTTAGCTAAGTAAACACCCTGTAGAGCTCTGCAGCTTGGTGTAATGCCCTTTATAAATCTCTTGCATTCGTCAGTGTAACAGTATAAAAGGAATAGCTATGAACAACAGAGCTGTTGTGTTAATCATTGCTATAGATCCGCCCTCATCCTGAACAGCATGTGTAATTCTAAAGCTGGCTGTGAAACTGCAGAGTGAGAAAACAGCTTTAATGCATTTTCATTTATATAGCTAAACAAGTGTTACCTTCCTCCTGGCTTCTATAGACTCAGCTGTCAAAAGTCTTTTATCATCACACCTGGCTATGACTAAAACAACAAACTTGTTGTAAGTTAACAAATTCAGATTGTGTCACATTATCCTTTCATTGTGTGCACATTAAACAGTGCATCAGAAATACAATACGCAATGGATGCATTACTGAAGGTTAACACCAAAAGAGTTCATTATAAAAGCACCATAGGGCCATTCATCAATGTCGTTTACTAGTGGAGCTGTGAGGAACCTGATGTAAACATATAAATGTATCACCATATTTAAGAGAGGGAAAATGACTTTGAAATCAATAGCTTATTGATGCTGTGTTGAACCATTTTACATTATGGAGATGGAAATAACTGCATGAAAATTATAATATTATCCACAGTCTAAAAGAACACATCTTTTCTTTAATCATTGCCATGCATAGTGGGAAGAGAAGATTATTTAGGAAACAAGAGTCCACTTAATTGAAAACCTGTAAGGCTATGTTCACACGGCTTAACTGCGGGGCGTAATTTCGCCCCGCAATTACGCTGTGGGGGGGGGGCGGGAGCGGGGGAGTGAGCGGGGCCGAGCCTTCGCCGGCCCATAGACAATCACTGCTATTGGCCGTATACGCCGCTAGAAAGTGACATGTCAATTTTCCTCCCCGCCCGGCGGCTTCGCCGGCGGGAAAGGAGACGTAATCCATATTCTCTATGAGAACTGTGAATTGCCGTAATGAATGGGCCGTTTTCGGCCCGTAATTGGCGCACTCCGGCGCGTAATTACGGACCGAAATATGGCCCATTTTAAGCCGTGTGAACATAGCCTAACTGTTTCCATCATAAATAGTATGTTGGAGTATTATTCTTTATTATGAAATCACAACTGGTGATGTTTTGTTATTATAAAATGGTTTTTGCTTGATTTTGCAAGTAGAAATAACTTTAAAGAAACACTACTACGCAAATATATAGGTTTATTAAAAAAAATAGCAACTCATATTTACCACAACTAGTAGAAGGGTTTTTCAATGTTTTTGCATATTGGAGTGGTGGGATGGCAGTCTAGCTTTGTTGAAAACTTTTTATAGTTTTTATGCGAATACCTTAATGCTAGATTCACAATTTTTTAATGCATATTTCCAGCACAAAAATTCATACGGTATGTTTAGAAAAACAGATAGGACAACACGTATGAATTTTGGCACATTTTAAACACCAAATTTCATGCGCGTTATAATAGTGTAGAATGCAACTGATTTATGAACCTGCTCTACTGCGGGTTATAAATCAAGCACATTCTAGCGCTAAGACGACATTTCTGGCTCAGGTAAACCATTGTGAAAGTGGTTTACCTGTACCAGCAGTAATGCGCCTAGCATTGCTGTACCGAAACTATAAATCCATAGTTTTGTACGGTTCTAGATCGCCGTGCCTCATGCACGCCACCTGAAATAAGGCGCATTACAAAGTGCCGTGGGCGCTCTGTAATGCGCCTGATACTGGCATATAGGCTATGTAAAAATGTAGAGATCGGAGCTGCGCCAGTTTTCGGGCTGAAAAGACGCCAGACTTCTGGAGCAGCCGCATTCATATATGTCCCCCATATTGTTTGCTTTGGGAAAACACAATATTGGACATGTGCATGTCGCTTCCTGGTGAACAAAAACATGTTTTATTTTTCAAGACGTGTCAAGCTTTTTTCTTGTAATGCATTATGTATTTAAAAAATGTGTAAATACACAATGACAAAATTATTGATACCCTTCCGTTAAAGAAAGAAAAACCCACAAGGTTCACTGAAAATAACTTGAAACTGGCAAAAAAAATAATAAATGTAAATGTACTGAAAATCACATTTTTTTCCAACAATATGCAGTCTGAGATGAAAATGTTTCATTTTCAATCCTGGTAGCAATCCTGGAAAAAAGCATCCCAAAATTTGTTACCACAATACCCTATATATGGGTGTAAACTGCTGTTTGAACGCATGGCAGGGAGTACAAGGGAGGGAGCGCTATTTGGCTTTTGGAACACAGGTTTTTTGTTGCATTTTCAAAAACCCCAAAGTACCAGAACAGGTGAAACCTTCCAGAAGTCACCCCATTTTGAGTTTAACACACCTCAGGGAACTCATCTAGTGGTATATTTAGCATTTTGAGCCTGCAATTGTCTCATAGTTTTTTTACCATTGGGCTGTAAAAATGGGAAAAAATACAGCGATTCCGTCATTGTTTTTTGGGTTTCATTTTTACTGGATATCTTTACTATGTGGATTGGTACAATTATAATGATATAAATTTTATATAGGTTTTTTAAGTTTTATTACTTTTACACATTAGAAATGCGTTTATTAAAAAAATTGGGTTTTTATGTAATCATATTCTGATGGCCATAACTTTTTAATTTTTCTATATACGGAGCTGATTAAGGGATTGTTTTTTGCAGGATAAGTTGATATTTACATTGGCACCATTTTGGCATTCATATGACACTATGATCGCTTTTTAGCAAGGTTGTTGGGAGGCGGGCTGAACAAAAACAGCAATACTAGTAGTGTTTAACTTTATTCAGTAGGTCAATATGATTACGGTGATACCAAATTTATATATTTTTTATGTTTTACTGCTTTTACACAATAAAACACTTTTATTTAAAAAACTAAACACGTTTTTGCATCATCATAGTCTGACAGCTATAACTTTTTTATTTTACTGTGTACAGAGCTGTGTAGGAACCTGGGTTTCTTTGGGATGCGTTGACATTTTCATTGGTTTCATTGTGGGGGAGAACATGATTTTCTGATCACCGTTAAATCCATTTTTGGGAAGCAGGATGAAGAAAATTCAGCAATCCTGGTAGTGTTTTTTAATTTTTACAGTGTTCATCAAGCAGTATACATGACATGTTAGTTTTACGCCGTTGGTCGATACGATTACAGTGATACCAAGTTTATATTGTTATTTTGTGTTGTGGAACTTAAAAAAAATGTTTTTACTGTATAAAGCAATGTTAATGCATCACTCTCTTCTGATAGCCGTAACTTTGTTATTTTTCCATATACGAAGCTGTGTAAGGGCTTTTATTTTGCGGGACAAACTTATGTTTTCATTGGTACTATTTTGAAGTTTATATGTTTTTTTGATCACTTTTTATTCCATTTTATGTGCTGTGGGATGAACAAAGATCGCAATTCTGTCATTTTTTTAACAACATTCTTGGGGGTTTAAATTAGAAATAAACATTTTTAAATTATTTTAAGGGTTTAGTGTTAAACGATTTTTATGAAAAAGGGGAAAACGTAAGGTTTTTTTTTGATCGGATTTTTTTTCAGCGGAAAATTTTGGGGGTTAAAAAATCTGTGCTTTAAATCTATTAATACCCGTCCCTTTTTCAGGGGCTTTTTTTCATTTTGGCGGCCGAAATCGTTAGGGGAATTAGAGGGGGGTAAAGTGTGTGTGCGGGGCATGACTGAGTTGTTTTAGGGTTGCGATTGGGGGAAAAAATCACTTGCCCCGTTTTACATAAAACCAACCCCTTCCCTGTTCTCCCTCGTGTGTGTCAGCGTCTCAAAAGGAGTAGGCCCTGCGTTTTTGTCTGTCTAAAAGCTCAGCAAAAGCTCACCCGAAATTTTCTATTTGTTCACAGAGCAGCTATATTTTTTAGCTGGGAACATTTGAACTTTAGAAAATTAGAGATTTGCAGTTTTAGGTAGTTAGGCGGGAAAAATTTTTAAAGGAGAAATCTCCCCTAAAAAAGTCAAGGGGGGAAAGGTGGAGGGGGGGGGGGGGGGCCCGGGGAACCAGAAGCTTTTTAAAAAGGTTTGTGGATTTAGGGGGAGCAAAAACTTAGTTTAAAATTGATTGCAAATGGCTTTTTTTTAAACCATTTTTTGGTTGAATTTTAAACTTGTATTTTGGGCAGCCTAAACCCTTATATTAGGATCCAGACCCCTTTTCTAGTAAACTGCGGGCAATTTTTTTGGATGCAAAAACCCATTTTTTATTATCGAAAAACATTTCAGAAAAGGTTTGTTTTTTAAATTTTGGGTCATTTCCAAGCTTTTTTTGATAGGGCCCCTTGCCTTTAAATTTGAATACAGCAATTTTGTTGTAAACCGCGGGGTGTATTTTTAGATGAAAAAAATTTTCCGTTTTTTCCGTATACATTTCAGTTTAAGTGTTTTTTCCCCTTTTCCCCAGTCCAGCTTTTGTTGTTTGGGGGCACCTTCCCACTTAATTTTTGTTTTACAGTTTTTTTTTGTCTTTCACCGAGGTTATTTTTAGGTGCAAAAAAAAAAAACTTTTTATTATCCGTTTTACATTTCGGGTACGTGTTTTTTCTTTTTGGCGCAGTCCTGTTATTTTGATAGAGGGCACCTTGAAATTTTAAAATTTTTGATACGAAATTTTTGGGGGGTCACCCCCGGATTTTTTTTGGGTGCAAAAATACAGTTTTTTTTCCGTATTTTTTTTCCAGAAAAGGTGTTTTTTCCCCCTTTTGGGCCCATTTTCCCAGTGTGGGGGATAGGGCACCTTGATTTTTAAATTTGAATCCCACGCAATTTTTTTTCGCCCCCGCGGGGTGTATTTTTAGGTGAAAAAAATACTGTTTATTACCCGTATACATTTCAGATAGGTGTTTTTTCACTTTGGCCCCAGTCCAGTTTGTTGTTTGAGGCCCCTTTGCACTTAAATTTAAATTCAGCAATTTTGTTTTCCCGAGGTGTATTTTTGGGTGCAAAAAATTTACCTTTTTAATTATCCGTATACTTTTCGATAGGTGTTTTTCCCCTTTTTTCCCAGCCCGCTTTTTTTTTTTGGGGCCCTTGCATTTAAAATTTTGAATACAGAATTTTGTCGTCCCGGGTGTATTTTTAGGTGAAAAAACCCCCACCGTTTATTTTTCCGTATACTTTTCAGATAGGGGGTTTTTTCATTTTGGGCGAAAGCCCATTTTGTTGTTTGGGGGCACCTTCCCTTTTTAAAAATTTGAATACAGCTATTTTGTCGTCCCCGCGGGTTTTTTTTGAGGTGAAAAAAATCCCCGTTTAATATCCGTTCCTTTTTCAGAAAATTGTTTTTTTCACTTTGGGCCAGTCCAGTCTTTTTTTGTTTGAGGCCCCTTTGTCCCTTTAATTTGAATATAGCAATTTTGTGGTAAAGGGAAAGGTGTTTTTTTTTAGGTGAAAAAAATACCGTTTATTATCCGTATACTTTTTTCAAATAGTGTTTTTTCAATTTTTGGCCCAGTCCAGCTTTGATGATAGAGGCACCTTGAGTTAAAATTTGAAAAACGCAATTTGTCGTCCCCGGGCAGGTGTATTTTTTGGGCAAAAAATTTAACCCGTTTTCCATTTTTTCCATTTTAATTTCAGTAGTGTTTTTTCACTTTTGGCCCAGCCCAGCTTTGTTGATAGGGGGCCCCTTCCCAACTTAATTGAAAACAGAAAATTTTTGTCGTCCCGCAGGGTTTTTTTAGGTCCCAAAAAAAAACGTTTTTATCGTATACATTTCGTTTACGTGTTTTTTCACTTTTGCCGTCCGCTTTGTTGATAGGGCCCCTTGCATTTAAAATTTGAATTAGAAATTTTTTGTGTCCCCGAGGTGTATTTTTAGGGCAAAAATCCCGGTTATTATCCTTTTTCTTTTTTAGATATGTTTTTTTTTCACTTTTGCCCCAGCCCTTCTTTGTTGATAGGGGCACCTTGCACTTAAAATTTGGGAATTAAAAATTTTGTGTCCCCGCGGTGTATTTTTAGGTGCAAAAAAACCGTTTATTATCCGTATACATTTCAGATAGGTGTTTTTTCCTTTTGCCCGGGCCATTTTGGGTTGATAGAGGACATTGCATTTAAAAATTTGAAAAACGGGAAAATTTTGTGTCACCGCAGGTGTATTTTTAGGTGCAAAAAAAATTTAACTTTTATTATCCGTTACTTTTTTTTTGAAAAGGTGTTTTTTTCATTTTTTGCCCAAGTCCACCCTTTGGGGTTGATGGGGCACCTTCCCACAAAAATTTTTAAATACAGAAATTTTTTTTTGATTTGAGGGATTTCAGAATGTGTGATTTCCCGTCTTTTAAAAAGAGATTTTCCCAAAACTCTTCCTTCCTTCCCCAATTTTTTTATCTTTTGAACAGGGAGCGAAATGCGGGGTGGAAAATTTGGAAATGAGGGGGATAAGTAGAGGTGAGGGGAAGGTCCCTATTTCCCAGTGTTGGCGAAAACCGCATCCAACGGATCGTCGGTTGCGGACCGTCAGGTTTGTCATCGCGGGGTTTTCAGGGCCCTGTGAAACTCAGTAAGAAAAAGCGCCCGCCAATCTGTTCTTCAGTGGTTAATGCAAAATGATCCGGGCCAGCCCTTACCCCCTCGTCCTTTTAGCCCAGGGCCCAAACAAATGTCTTTTCCCCATCATAAATCAGCTTCCGCCCAAATTTTGAATTTAAAGGGAAGCCCAAAGGGAAACTCGGTGTACCACAAATGGGGGATAATCCATTTTTGAAGACCTCTTTGATGAAAAAATGGGGTTTTGGGGTCAGAAGGCATTTTAAAAAGATCAAAAGGCAAAGAGGATGCTTGACGCCCATTTTCTGGTCCCATCAGGGGAAAGGAGAAAGGAAGAGGTAAAATGGGAAAAAAAACCCCGGGGCGGTGGGGCAACCCCTTTTTGCAGCCCCACTTGCTTGTAGCCCGCAGTTTGGGATGAAAGAATGAAGGACGACCCAAGTCCCCTTTTGTTGATGATGATGACAAAATTTGGCGGACCCCTCGTGGTTTTTTAAACAGAATTTGCTTACGAGGCTTTAAAACTGGACGGGAGGATGCGAGGGGGTAGTTCATTTCCGGGTTCCCGCCCTCAAAAGGTAGAGGGCGGTCGCAAAAGGGCTGTGGGTTGATTTCCAAACCCCCCAACGATCAAGGGGAAAACACCGTTTTCCTCACTTTCGCCCCCAAAAAAAGGTTCCGGGGACTTTTTAAACCCCTGACCTTTTTTGACCCCGCATTGATTCACCCAGGATGTAAATATGCCCCCTTTTTCCCGTAAAGC
>JAODAL010025714.1:0-58081 GCA_025379985.1 Phyllomedusa bahiana | reverse complement strand
ACCACAAGATTTTTGCTGCATGAGGGGAGCATTCCTACCTGGTGACTTCTTTCGCGGGCAAGCCAGGTTTTAACTGGTACCCGCTGTGCCCTAACATGTGCTTGATGGAGCGTATTGTGGAGGCGAGATGGTGGTGGTGGGGGAAAGGGAGAAGGGGGCGGCTTTGGCGCAGGGCAGCATTTGAAACGGGAGGAAAAAGCGGGCTCCTGTCCAGTTTTTGGTGTGCCTGGGCGGAAGCACTTTCCCCCCCCAGGGGGCCGTAAAGGACATGTAGGGCCCCTGCCCGTGTTTCGCTCCAGACGTCCCGTGCCGTGCCCCCTTGGAAAAAACCCGTAAGCCAAGGATGGCCCCCCTCTGTTCTACATTTTTGGAAGGGTTGGTATCCCCTTTTTGGGAAAAGAATTACGGCTTGAAACTCTCCATCTCGGCTGGGCCCAAAGCCATTAGTTCTCTGAGGGGGAGAGCCCAAAATTTGGAAAGGGGGACTGCAGTATCAACAATTGGGAAGGGCAGGTCGCTGCTGCACCTTAGGATGGTTGGACGCATACTGTTGTCCTTTGAAATGCCTGTAAACGATGCGGGACCATGGTGTGAGGGCAGGAGCATCGGGGACCGGGATGATGTCAAAGGAAAAAGCTCCTTCTGCGAGGTGGGGGGGCCCCTTAAATGGCTGAATGGCAGGTGCCCCTGGGCGCTGTGCTGAGCGGAAGGATGAACCACCACATCTGAGCCAGTTTCTCCGGCCACCGGGGTGGTGATGCTGATTGGTTTGGGGCAGGGCCCTGGTGCCAATGTTAGCTCCCTGGCCCACGTTTACTTTGCTTACGATTCTAATATAATTTTGGCTCCTCCGGGGTCTTAGCAAAGAATGCCCCCCACGCCGGTATCGGATTTTTCCGCCAACGTCCGCACGAGTGACTACTGCCCTGTTGCCTCGCTGAGCCCCCGTGCCCCTCTTTCTTGGGACCTGCGAAGGGGTTTTTTACCCCGTGGGGGCTTGGCTTCGACCCCCCCCTGCTGCTATCCTGCTGATCACGGCACACGACCCATTGCGACTGCGCCGTGCCTGAGACAAGCTGACGCCCCTTCTCCTGCGATGATGAAGCCCTTGCCCCCCCCGGTCCCCAAATGCGGTCGGTACATCATCATTATTTGTGCTTCATCGTCATGCTGTCCCATCACGGTCTTTGGTATCGAGGCTGACTCACAACATGACCCCCCATGACTTCACATTATACTTTGTGCCTACTGCAAGAAGCAGGGGTTTGGCCCCCTTTCTTCGTGCCAAATAGCTTTGTGCCCTCCTCAAATTGTTCATCCTCGCTTTATAGTGGCGCTGAGCCCCGACAATTTGTAGATTCTGGCGAGGGAACCCGGGTGGGATAGAGGCGGGTTGGGAAGGTGATGGCCGCTGACCCCTCCCGGGCCATGCCCAAAAAAAGGGTTTTGTTGACTTTCCCAACAAACTTGGCTGGGGTTGTCAGATGTCATTGGGAGGAAAATGGAGACCCAGAACCAATCAGAAAAACCCTTGGGTTGTAGTTTACACGCCCCTAGTGACAGCGGGGGTTTTTGGGGGGCCCCCCGGTGACCCCTGCTGCGACGTCCCCCTTTGTGCTGCGACCGCTCCGGAATGTTTGGTGCTCTGCCATGCGGTGAAGGCCTGCCCCTCTCTGTCTGACATACGTTTGTTCAAAAATTTACAGAACTGTTTGATGAAGATTCTTATTGATAAACACACAAACCCCGTATTTGAGCCAAATGAACCCCCTAAGAAGCTTGGGTAAACCCTTGGATATTTAAAATTTGGTCCACAAATGGGCAGGAAAAATTGACTTGATGTGCGTTTAAAAAAATCTGTGTTTTTATGTATAAAGCACAAACAGGGCCTAATTAACCCTTTGGATATGAATTTTTGTAGAATTTTTCTGTGGGCGGGGAAAAAAAAAAACGTTTCTTTTACGAGTACAACTGCAGAACAAAAACTTAATTAACCCCTGATGTAAAATTTTGGGAAAAAAAATTGAGCAACCCCAAAATAGTAGTTTTTAGGGTTACAATGGCGGTTTTTTTCGTACACAAAAGAGATAAAATTGTAAGAAACCCTTTGCTTGTGATTTTTGTACAGGAAAAATTTTATATTTTTGGGTTGAAAAAAGACGGTTTCTTGGGGTCGCACACCAGCAAAACAATCTTAAAATTAACCCCTGGATGTAAAAATTTCGGCAAACAATGGGCACCCCCAAATCGTAGCTTTTGGGGGTGTTACAATTGCGTGTTTTCTACGCCACAAAAAAGAGAAAAATTGTAAATTTAAATTCGCTTGGGAGTTTGTACAGGAAAAATGTTATTTTTTGGATTGAAAATTTCGTTTTTTGAGTCAGCACACCGCAAACAAAGCTTAAAAAACCCCTCTGGATGTAAAATTGCGCAAAAGAATTGAGAAACCATAAACTAGTAGCTTTGTAGCGTGTTACAATTGGGTGTTTTTCTACGCCACACAACAAGAGATAAAAATTTTGTAATTAACCCTTCGCTTGTGAATTATGCTACAGGAAAAATGTATATATTTTGGCGTTAAAAAATGACGGTTTCTTGGGTCAGCACACCAGCAAAACAACGTTAATTACCCCTGGATGTAAATTGCAAAAAAGAAATGAGCAACCACAAACTATAGCTTTGTAGCGTTTTTACAATTGCGTGTTTTCTACGCCACACAACAAAGAGATAAAATTGTAATTAACCTTCGCTTGTAAATTTATGTACAGGAAAAATGTATATATTTTGTATCAACAAAGCTGGCCTGCGCCGAAGTGAAAAAACACGTATCTGAAATGTTGTTGGCGTTGAAATGACGGTTTCTTGGGGTCAGCACACCAGCAAAACAACGCTTAATTAACCCCTGGATGTAAATTGCGCAATAGAATTGAGCAGTAGTGTTGAGCGATTATTATCGACAAAGTTGAAATCGGCACAGTTTTTATGGTGATTGGATTTTTTAGATCATGCGATAATTTTTGGTTAAAATCTGTGCATCATCTATTAAGATTGCGCCATTTTCGTCGCTTCCTGTCATTTTGGGGGCCAGCAAATCAGCTTACAGAATAGAGCAGGGTGAAGATGTGTGTTGCGACGTCATGATGGGATGTGTATGGTTGCGATTGGCTGGAAAAATCACATGACCTCGTTTTACATAGAACAACGTTTCCTGTTCAGCCTCAGTGTCTCTCAGCGTCTCAGAGCAGAAGGACGTGCGCTCTGCTTGTGTCCAAACAGCTCAGCGAAATTATTAAATTTTTCACAGTGAAACCTCTACTATTAGCTGTGATCCTTACAATTTAGTATGATTAGAGGTAGGAAGATTTTATGTAGTTGGGTTAGAGAATTTTAAAGGGGGATCTAGCGCTGTTAAAGTCACGGGGGGGAGCGGAAAGGGGGGCCCCCACGGGCAAAACACAGGCAAGCTCTATAAAGATACTGGATAAAGTTCACCAAGACTTAGTGTAGACATTGCATGCAATAGCTTTTTATTAACATTTTTATATTGAAATATTTCCGGATATTGGGCAGCCTAAAACTTATTAGGATACACATATTTTCTAGTAACTGCAGGTCTCTTTGTTAGGTGCAAAACTCCACTTTTATTATCAGTATACATTTCAGATAGGTGTTCATTTTCAATTCTGCCCATTCCATCTTTGTTGATATATCCACCTTGCACTTACATTTGAATCCAGCAATATTATAGTCACCACAGGTGAAATTGAAAGGTGCCAAAAATATCTTGTATTATACGAATACATAACAGATACGTGTTTTTTTTAAATTTGGCCCCACTAAAACTTTGTTCATTGAGGAGCTTGCACTTAAATTTGAATACAGCAATTTTATAGTCACCACAGGTGAATTGATAGGTGCCAAAAATTACCTTGTATTATCCGAAAACATTTGAGATACGTGTTTTTTCACTTTGGCGCAGGCCAGCTTTGTTGATAGATCTACTTTGCAGTTAAATTTGAATACAGCAATTTTGTAGTCACCACAGGTGAATTGATAGGTGCCAAAAATACCTTTTATTATCCGAATACATTTCAGATACGTGTTTTTTCACTTCGGCGCAGGCCAGCTTTGTTGATAGATCTACTTTGCAGTTATATTTGAATCCAGCAATTTTGCTTTGATTTGAGGGATTTGAGAATAGCTGTGATTTGCCGTCTTTCCAAAACTCTTCCATACCTTCTCAAATTTTTATATTTCTGAACATGGAGCGGAAATTCAGGTGGTAAGCGGGGCAAAGAGGGGGGTAGGACATGGAGGTAGAGGTACGAGAGAGGTGCTCCCTTTCCCGTGCTGACGACAACGCATGCCAGCGGATCGTCAGTTGCCCGGACCATCAGGCCTGTCATCGTGGGTCAGGGCCCTGTGAATCTCAGTAACGAACAGCGTCGCCAATCTGTCCTTCAGTGGTTAATGCAACAAGCATCCAGCAGTCTTACCTCCTCGTCCTCCCCCTCACGGCCACAAATGTCGTTTATCAGCATCACCAGCCCTCCGTCCAACATGAAGCAGCCCAAATGTCAACTGTGTACCCACCCCTGTGGATAATCCATTTTCTGAAAACCTCTTTGATGACAAAATGCGGTTGGGGTCAGAAGGCATGTTAAAAAATCAAGAGGCCAAAGAGGATGATTTTCTCTGCTCTGACGCCCAGTACTGATGCCATCAGAGGAGGAGAAGGAAGCCGGTCAATCGGCAAAAATCCCGGGCGGTCGGCAACGCCTTGCAGTCCCCCCTTGCTTATAGCCCGCAGCCCCTGGATGCGGGAATGTCAGGACAAACGAAGTCACCTTTGTTGATGATGAGGGATGACGACATTGGGGAAACCCAAGTGGCTTTTCGCAGAATTTGTTTTGCAAAGCGCTTTTTCACCGGGGATGAGGAGGAAGGTGGGGTAGTGTAAAAGGGGTTTCCCGCCCCCAAAAAGGGAGGGGGGAGGGGGGGGTGCAAAAAGTCCGTGATATGTTTCCGCCACCCCGGGTTTAAAGCGAAAACCCCCGCTCTCGCTTATCGCCTAAAAAAGGGCCCAGGCCCTCTAAAAAAAAGGCCCGGGGGCCCCCCTTTTAACCAACCCCTCTAAATTCACTAGCGTGTCATATCCCACCTATGCGGGAAAAAGCATAAGTAGGGGGCAAGAACCTTAGGGGTTAACCCCCAAACCAATATGTCTAGTCCATGCGCGAATGCATGAGTTGAAAGGAGGCAACACGGGCCCAAAAAAAAGGCCCCGGGAAGGACCCCGGGGCCCCCCAAACCCACTGTCACCCCCTCTATTTCCGCCTCCTCCTCCTCCCCCACCACCAAGCGGTTCCTCAGTTTCCCCTTTGTCTCTAAAGAGTCATGATCAGGGATCAGCCCCCAAATTAGCCTCCCCCGTCGCCGAGTACCACCAGCACCCCCAGGGGCCCCCATGGTACCCTTTTTTTTTCCCGCCATTTTGACGACCGGCCCCTTACGGGGCCCAGGGGCCATTTCTAGCAGCCACCTTCTGTCTTCCAGGTTTGGGAGCAAAAAGGGAAACATTTTTAACCCAAAAACCCCCCAAACCCCAAAAACCCTGAAGGGTCGGCATTTCCCCCGGGGGCCTTTTGGGGCCTTAAAATTTGTTCCCTTTCTTTTCTGGGGGGACACAGATGGGTTCCCCCCTTCAAAAGCCCTTGCCTGCCCCAATACCAGATGCCGAGAGGCATTTCTTTGCCAGAAAACCCGCCCCCTTCCCCGGGCCCCACCCACGGGTCATCTAAAATTTCAAGCGCGTTGCCCGGCATTGGGGCCCGGAAAGTCCTTTCTGACCCCGACACATGGAGGGGAAAGGGGGGCCCAAGGCCGCTATTTTCTGTGGACGGTCACTGGGTGAGTGGTTGGATGTCCTGGGGGTGCCGGTGGCTCTCGGGGTCGGGGGCACGTTTTAAAAAACCCGCAGGGATGGTGCAAGGTTTTTTTCCCCATGGCCCTCTGGTGGCTTTCACTTGCCCAGAAAAAACCAGGTGTGTTGAAATTAACTGTCTTGGGGGACCGTCCCAAACAGGTGGGAGCTGTGGATGGCCCCCTCCGCAACGAAACCCGAGCGCTGGGTGCCAAAAACCCTTGTCCCCGGGGAAAGGTGGTGTGGGGATAACGGGCGAAATTGTTTGGGCCGCCAAGTTTGGGTTTAGGTGGGGAACATCCCTTGCCGGGCACATTTTCATAAACCCTTGTCGTCCAAAAAATTTCTAAAGGGGCACCGGGTTTTGGGGACTCCCTGTGGGGAAAGGGGCTCAAAGTCTAAGACGCACTTCCCCCTTTCGAGCCTGCTTATCCCGCCTGGCTGCTTTTGCAGCTTCAGCTCGGCCCCCCCGTAAAACCGGGTTCATTGTTGACGTGGCAAGAAGCGGAATTCCACCCCCCACATGCCCCCGCGATTGGGGGCAAAAAGGGGCAATGCCATTACCAGTAGGGAAGGGGACCTTTGGCCTGACAAGCGCGGTTTTTGGGCCCTCGGGGTGTTGAGCCACGAGAGGGGGAGGCAGGGGAAAGAGCTCTGCACCATCCTTGCCAGTTTTGAAAAATTTCCCCAAAATGGTCAGTGCGGCCAATGCCCTTGTCGCATGAGAATTGGGTGATTTTAGTTCGGGAACGATCGTTTGGACACTCTGAAAAAAACGGGTTTCCCCCCAGGCGGGGAGGAGACGGACACAGATGTGGACCAGGCCTTTTCCCGTAAAACCACAAGGCCGACATTTTTCCCCAATTTCTTCGGTTTTCTTTAAGGGCAGGGGTTTCGGGGCCCGGGAGCTAGGCAAGGTGGTGCATCAGCCCCGGGTGCTTTCTTCGGAAAGGGGTTTCAGGGCTTTTTTTAAAGCTGTGCCGGAAGAAGCGGAGGAGGAGGGGGAAGGGTATTCCTAGACCCCGACTTTAAACCGCGTCCCTCCCTTTGGGAAAAAGGGTTTGGGGGCAAAATTTGAGGGGGAAAGGAGGAGGAAGAGGGGAAAAACCGTTTGTAGTCCCCCTGGGCCCCGGGGCCCTTGGGGGAAATCAAGGCCCCAATCCCCTACAGAGTGTTTGGGGATGTCCATTTCCTCCAACATGACCCTGCTTTTTAAGGGCCATAAAAATGAACAAAGTTACGGGTGGCCACCCTTTGGGGTTTCCCCGGTTTAAAAAACCCAAAACTCAGCACTTTCCTTCCACCACCCCAAAAAGGGGAGTAAAATGCAGGAAAAAGGAACCCTTTCTGGATTGATAACTGAAGACATCTGTTTTCGTTGCTTCCAAAAGTTCCCCAAATGTCACGGTGGAAAACTTTAGCGACGTGACAGAAATGAGTGCCCAAAAAGGCCCTAGGGGGGAAGCAGAGGTAAGGTGGCAGAAGCCTAAAGGGGACCCCTTTACAATTTTTTGTTTGCCCCCCTTTACCAAAAGATGCAAGCAGGGCCCATCCCACAAGAGACCAGCTTAAAATCATGGTGCACGACTTTTTCGTCTCAACACCCATGTTTTTTTTATGTTGGGCCGGGCCCAATTGACTTTTGGGGTTCCCAAAATTTGGGCGAATGGGGCCCAGTGGCTGTTTACGCCTAGAGGTGTTGTCCCGCCCGAAGCCCGGTCATATTGAGGGACCTTCAGCCAATGGAGGAAGGGGCATTACGGGCAAAAAGGGATCCCCCCCCCCCGGGTTTCCACAGATTAAAGTGGGGTGTTTTTTCTTTCATAAGATGAACAGGCATGGTCTTGTGTGGTTGTGGCCCCAATTGCCCCAGGTCACCCATTAGTTGCCACTTATTAAAATTCCTTTCAAAAAGAAATGGTCTCTTGAAAAATGTTTTTTTTTTTAAAGATATTTCTTACTGCAAATTTTTTTTCTCTTTTCCCAAAAAGTTCATTTTGGTTTGGGTTTTGCTGTGAGGAGCTGTAAAGACCGCCCAAAGGGTTTTATGGGGGGGGCAAACCGTATTTTATTTGTCACTTTTTCTTTAGGAAATTTTCGCATTGTCAATGGTTTTTAGGTCAGGGGTGTGGAAAATACGCTTAATTATGGTCCTTTGGAACAAAAAATGTGGCTTTTAAGGGCATTTCTCCCCACCCTTTTTTAAAAGTGGCTTTTGGGGAAGTCTATTTATAATTTTTTGGGGGGCATGTAGCTGTGGGGATAAAAACAAAAAATCATGGTCCTTTGGAACAGAAAAGTGGGGTTTTAAGTGGCATTTCTCCCTCATAATTTTTAAAAGTGGCTTTTGGGGAAGTATATTTAAAATTTTTTTTGGGGTCATTTTAGCTGTGAGATACAGCAATAATCATGGTCCTTTAGAACGAAATGTGGCTTCTAAGTGGCATTTCTCCCTCACAATTTTTAACAGTGGCTGAGAAGTCATTTTTATAATTTTTTGGGGTACATGCTGCTTTGAAATGCAGAAATTTACTACAGGTCCTATTATAAAAAAATGTTGTTTCAAACAGAACATTTGTTCTTCACAATTGCCCAAAAGTGGCTTCAAGGGTATGCTTTGAATTTTTTGGGGCATTTGCTTTGAAATGTAGCTATACTACAGGTCCTATTATAAAAAAAATGTTGTTTCTAACAGACATTTGTTCTTCACAATTGTCCAAAGTGGCTCAAGGGTATGCTTTGAATTTTTTGGGGCATTTTGCTTTGAATGCAGCTATTATTTAAAAGGTCCTATTATAAAAAAATGTTTGTTTCTAACAGAATTTGTTCTTCAAAATTGTCCAAAGTGGCCTCAAGGGTCATGCTTTGAATTTTTGGGGGCATTTTGCTTGAAATGCAGCTATACTACAGTCCTATTATAAAAAAAAAGTTGTTTGTAACAGAACTTGTTCTTACAATTGTCAAGAGTGGCTCAAGGCTGATGGTGCTGTCAGAACAGGAATGGGGTAGGACACTGTTATTGGGAAACACTTTATTGCAAAAGGGACTTGTTTTTGCAAGATCTTAACATAGCTATCAATCCTGTATTGAGACAACCCCATTTAATACAATTAAAAAAAGAGAAAAAGACATGGGGGGATTCCATCCTATTTTAAAAATGTGTTTTCTAGAATTAAACTACTAAAAAAATTTTCATGTACAAATTTGCTGGTAAAAAAATTCCACTGAATTGTACAAGGGAGGTACAAGGAAAACTTGACCCGATGTAGGTTATTCAGAGGACATGGAGTATGGAGCACGGACGGAACAAAGTACAGAGACAATTATCCCAGCAGTTGAGTAAAATAAGAAAAAGTGTGCCAAGAAAAAGTTCTCCTGGGTGGAACAGGAGCATTAACCACCAGTATTTCCAAGTGAAGCTCAATTGGTCCGCACTCATACGGGGGGCAGCGCTACCCCGGACAGGGACAGTATATGTCCAGTTTAAACTAAAATGGTGTTGAAAAGACCCCTTTTTCCGGGACTTTTTAAATGTGGGGGTCTTTTGAGGTTTTGCTTATCCCTGGGGCCCCAGGACGGGTTTATAGTCAATGCCCAAGTGAAACTAAAAGGTGGTTGAAAAAACCCCTTTTTCCGGGCCATTTTTTAATCTCGGGCCCATGCAGGTTTGGGGTTCTTGCTGTGGCCGGGAAAGGATATTCAATGTCCAGTGAAACTAAAATGGTGGTTAAAAAGACCCCTTTTTCCCCGGCACTTTTGAATCTGTGGGTCAAAAGGGTTTTAAGGGTCATTTGCGGTCCCAGGACAGTTTTTCAATGCCCCTTTTAAAACAAAAATGGTGGTTAAAGACCCCTTTTTTCCCGGGGTATTTTTTTTAATCTGGAGGTCATGCAGGTTTGGGGCTCATGCTGATTCCGGGGCCCAGGGTATTCAATGCCCCATTTAAAGTAAGTTGATGGTTAAAAATCAAAACTGCCTTCTGGCATTTTTTAATTTGTGGGTGTGCGGGTTTTAAAGGGGTTTCTTTGCTGGGGTAAAAGGGACGGGATAGTGAAGTTGTGTGTTTTTTTTTTCTGTGGTTTTAAAACCCTAAGTGTGTTGCCAAAGATGTAAAAAACGTATCCATTTGACTGTTTGGATGTTAATTCCAGCTTCTCCAGCCCCCGTTTGGGTGTTAAAAAATGGGAAAGGTTTTTTGTTGCTCTCCCATAAAACTTTAAAAGGTTTCGCTCATAATCGATTTCCCTATCGACTTTTTTGTCGATGATGGTCGACCCATTGACGATCGGGCCGATGTCGATTTGGGCCCCGGAATCGCTCAACACTTTTGAGCGCCAAAAAGAATTTGGTTTTTTGGATCGAAAAAAAAGCTGTTTTTTAAAAAAAGATTTCAACAGGAACTGGGTTTTGATCCCACTTGGATATTGAATTTTTATTTCAGTGCGTGGACGCACACTGGATTTCAGATCCAATACCCAAAAAAATCAGAAATAGAACATTTAAAAGAACAGTCTCTGGGAAAAAGCTGAGAAACCCCACAAAAATCGCCTTTTTATAAAAGTCGTTCTTCAGCGGGGGAGTATCATTAAACGCCGCGGGCACCTTCCCTGATCAGTATAGTGAGAGAAGTGTGAGCTCCCGGCGTCGCGCCCGGACTTATATAGTGCGGTGACGTCACAGAATCCCGCCGGTCTCTGATTGGCTTCATCTCTGCACATGTCATGCAGGCTATGCCCTTCTTCCTCCCAGAGTGCTTTGCCCTATGTATGCGCCATGTGCTCGCAGCCATTTTATCAATCAAAAGCACACTTCTTTCACCGAAGTACCCCAAACTTCGACTTCGTTCAGAACCGAAGTTTTCCTCAAATTCTAAACGAATTCCACTTCGTTAGAATCGATTCGCCCATCTCTAGTTATGTGCCAAACTTTGTTTCAGCCTTGGTATGGATTTGTATGGTAGTTTTGCACCAAATTTTGCCACATATTTGGTGCATTTAAAAGTGTTTTGTCCAGTGAAGACTACAACCAGTTTTTGTGTACAACTATTCATACATCTGTCGGACAGGGCTACAACGGTTTTTGGCTTAAAGTATTTCCATAAAACTGGCATTTGCTGTGTATCACTTTTTTCTTAGATATATAACTTTTTTTAAATACATGGACCTAAGTGGGGGCTCATTTTGTGCCTCGTCCAACAAAATGTACGTGACCTTAGGGGTTTGGGAGTGGCGTAACATGAGATGCTGTGCGCCAAAAACACATTAGCATTTTGCTGCAATTGATAGCACAAGCAAAACTAACTAATAAATGGTGTAAAGTTAGACTAGACTGTTTAAACATGTTTCAGATTTATCATTCACTTCATTAATCAGGCGCATTGCAACTATTTAGTCTAAGGGTGATGTGGGTTTTTTTTTGGCATATATTGCAACCAAAATACTGCCGGCGCACTGTTCTATGGATGGCACAACACATTTTAATTTGTCTAGAATGCACCAAAGTTTGATGTGAAACTTCCATACAAAGTCTGGCACATTACACTCTATACACCATGCAAAGTTTGACGCATTACACTTTCATTCATACTGTCGTTTTATACACTCCTCTATATCTGTTTTGAACTGCTGTGTCAGTGCCAAGTTACAAAAATGTTGCATGCAAATTCATAGATGTTTGCCTAAGTTTACATTGTCCCAGTATTAGACAGTATTAATAAATCTGCCCCAGCTTGTCAACATCACATTTACTCTATGTATGATTGTTTTGAATAAAAGTCAAATAGTAATGGTAAAATATTCTAAACTATAATCTAGCCAATGATAAGATTAGCCTATTCATTTAATTCCATAAGTACGTTATCTTAGGGAATATCCAAAGTAATTGCCATTAGTTATGAGTATATAAAAGAAGAGTAGATAGTAGTAAATCCTCAAGAATTACTATTCATTTATTATGTGGTAGTAAAATACTGTACATTCGTAAATGTATTTTGCTATAGTGATGAAAGAATCATATTTTAAACTGAGGGCCTCATTGAGCCAGTGATTGATTTTGAGTCAGGGCCAGCCAGAGTCTGCAGTTCCTCTATATTCTTTCTTAAGAATTGTAATTTAGGTTACGAGGGACAGAGTTTATTGTATACTTCAATATAATGACAAATTGGTGAGTCTCCTTTCAACAAAAATATTCCCCTATCAACTCTTTTTTTTATAATTATTCCATAGATTCCTTATTACGGTTTTGGTTTTGTGGCCCAGCATTTGATCATACACTAAGGGCGACATGTATGAACGGGGCTGCGGCAGATATCTGGCATCTATTCAGCCCGACATCAGACGCAGCCGTGTTCATACATGTTTAAATCTCCCGCATGGCATTATCGGGCGACTACAACTGTAGTGAAGCTACATATATATAGCTTCGTTACGGCAGTTCTAGGTGCATTACTGCTGGAACAGGTATACCACTTCCAAAGTGTTATACCTGAGCCAGAACTGTCGCCCTAACGCTAGAATGCACCTGATTTATGACCCACTGTAGAGCGGGTTCATAAATCAGGTGCATCATAGCCTATTATTATGCGCATGAAATTTGGTGTTAATATGCCAAATTTCATGCATGTCGCCCTAAATGTATATCAGGCGCTTGTTTTTTCAGGCGCTTGTTAGCCCCTACTAACTTTGAAATAATATTTTCCAATAGTAGTTAAATCCGTTTACTGAACAGCAAAGTTATCAATTATAATGTTTCTAATAATAATATAATACTATACTGAAACTCCAAACATTTGGAAAAATATGCATGAAGGTTTTTTTTTTTTCTACTGTAGATATAAATAGTGGCAGCATGTCTATTATATTGAGGATTTGAAGTAATCTTCAAAGTAATACTGATTTGCTGCAAAATCCATGGTGGAATAATGGAAACTGTACCATAACTAAATAGTGAACTTTAAGGGAGACATGTATGAAAACTTTCTAGATCTAAAATTCACTTTGCTGCCCATAGAAACCAATTAGAGCACCCCTCTCATTTTTCCAGAGCACTATATGAAATGAAAGGGGAGCTCTGATTAGTTGCTATGGGCAACAAAGTGAGTTTTAGATGTAGACAGTTTTCATACATGTGGCCCAAAGTATTTTTGTAATATAACTAACTTAACTAGTCTTTATTACAAGAGATGCTGATGTTATATAAAGATACTTTAGTTTAGTGTGCTCTGCTGCTGCTAATTGGTTAGGAAAGTCTAGAATAGTGAGAACTGGAGGTATGGTGTTTGGATATGTAACTATGTGACCATTTTGTGAGCATAACATTAATGGGTTACCAACCAAAGGATGTTGTATGCTAAGCTAAGTTGAGTGACTTGGAAATGGCGAGCCAAGTGGACTGTACGGCTGATAATGAAAAAACGCCTGGCAGTTGTGAGATAGCTGGCCCTGAACCTCTTAGGACTGGTTATTGAGCTGTGGATAACAGAAGATCCCACATGAGTTTCACCAGGATTGATTCTGAGACAGGTAACCTGAGCATGAGAGACAAGTGAAGAGGGCAGTGAAAAAAAATGGATAGTAGAAGGTGCCTAATCAAAACAAGTGAGAGCAGCCAGAGGTTGATAGTGACACGGCCACTTGTATTGTATTATATCTTTTTATTAGACAACACAGAAGATATGACACTTTGATAAAATGTAAAGCAATCAGTGTACAGCTTGTATAACATAATATAGCTCTCAAACTCTCTCATACAGGTCACTGGACATTCAACATGGCAACTCATGGCAATGAGCTCTTTGAAGGTCTTAAAGGGGTTTTGCCAGGATATGCCTTATCTGCTAAGAAGCAAATGTAAACAAAGCCAAGCTTAGCTGAGAGAGAGAGAGAGAGAGAGAGAGACGGCAAGAGCACAGAGTTATGCATAAGGGATCGTGTGTAATGTTCACTCAAATAATCAAACTACAACTAGTGGATTCTGTATACAAACGACAACAGCTTTCTCCACAGCAGCTTGAAAGCTTCTTCATGTTTCCTATCATCAGATAAAGCAGGGATCTACTCAGATAACTACATTACAACTAGTGGATTCTTTATACAAAACACAACATATTTCTACCCGGTGCCTTGAACGCTTCTTCAGCTCCCTTTCATCAGATAAGAAGTGTGCTCTGTGCAAGCCCGGCCAGCAGCTCTTGTCACTGTGTCAGGTGGTATCTAATGCAAGCTTTTAAGTAACTAAGGGCAGGTAAGGCAGCCTGTAGCTCTCTCAGACTGCAATTTTTGTAATCACATATATTTAGAAAAGTGATTAAATACCTATTTTGGAGGAGCCCACGTCAACATTACATTGTGGCAAAACCCCTTTAATTTTTTTTTTGCTCTACATAAAGATGGCTTAGACTATAAGAAGATTGTCAATACCCTTAAACTTAGCTGCAGCACGGTGACCAAGACCATACAGTGGTTTAACAAAACAGGTTCCACTCAGAATCAGCCTCACCATGGCTGAACAAAGAAATTGAGTGTACGTACTCAGGGTTCTAACAAAAACTGTCTTTTTAAAATAGATGCATGAATTCTGCCAGCATTGCTACAGTGGGTAAAGGGATGTGGGAGTCAACCTGTCAGTGCTTAGACCATACGCCATACACTGCAATGAATTGGTCTGCATGACTGTTATCCCAGAAGGGAGCCTCTTCTAAAGATGACGTACAAGAAAGCCAGCAAATAGTGTGCTGAAAACAAACAGACTATGGACATGGATTACTGAAACCACCGCCTGTGGTTTGATGAGACCAAGATAAACTTACTTTGGTCAGATGGTGTCATGTGTGTGGTGGTGGCAACTATGTGAGGAGTACAAAGACAAGTATGTCTTGCCTACAGTCCAGCTTGGGGGTGGGAGTGTCATGATGAGGGGCTGCATGAGTGTTGCTGACTGTGAGGTACTATAGTTCATTAAGAGAACCATGAATGCCAACATTTAATGTGACATACTAAAGCAGAGCATGATCCCCTTCCTTTGAAAACTTGTCCGCAGGGCAGTATTCCAACATCATAACAACTCACAAACACACCTCCAACATGACCACTGCCTTGCTGAAGAAAATGAAGGTAAAGGTCCTGGACTGACCAAGCTTGTCTCCAGACCTGAACCCTGTTGAACATCTATGGGTCATCCCCAAATTGAAGGCAGAGGAGTGAGAGGTCTCTGAAATCCATCAGCTCAGTGATGTTGTCATGGAGGAGTGGAAGAGGATTCCAGTGGCAACCATGTCCAAGAGATTGAAGGCAGTCCTGGAAAATAATAGAGGCCACACAAAATAGTGACAATTAGTCCATTTTCACTTTAGGGTGTACTCATTTATGGCTATGTGTTGAGTTATTTTATGAGTACACCAAATTCACACTGTTATACAAGCTGTACACTGGTTACTTCACATTGTATCAAAGTGTCATATCTTTAGTGTTGTCCCGTGAATAGATATAATACAATATTTTCAAAAATGTGAGGGAAGTATATGACTGTAACTGCCAAACATACATTACTCTTTGGACTAAATTCTTTTTGAATCAAGCAATTAGACTGTGTGAACATTTCTTGTTTTGCTCCCTGAATCTTCTCCCTGTGAGGTGTTTACCACTTGACTCCTTGACTTACAATCTGAAGTCTGTACAATTTGGCACCCCATTTTTTTAGGCTAACACAACTCACATTTGATCCCACTTTAATATACATATGTCACCTTTTTAACAAACTAAATAGTCTTTAGTAGTCCATATATTCATTTAACCCATTAGCAGCCAGCCACTGTCTTTTGATGGTGTTCAATGCAAGTTGTTTATCTTCAGTGACATCTTTTGACATTAGGGTATGTTCACACAATGTTTTTGGATGTAATTTTGGATCCGTTTTGGATCCGAAAATTACACTCAAAAACGCAGCGTCGATTGGATCCAAAAAAGGCATCTAACACGTATCCAACACCCAGGTGCATGTTTGGATGCATTTTGGCTGCAGCAGGATTGCACCCTATAGTTTTAAATAGGGCTTCTGCTGCGTCATTTGGATCAAGAATTGACATGACAATTCTTTGAACGGATCCGAAAGACAGATCCGAGAGACGCAATCAAACACATATCGGCGATCACTCATCTGAACACCAGTGCGTGTTTTACATTGCAAGCAGTGTAAAACACAGTGCTATTTGTTACTTGCGTGTTTGAGTCCGTTTAGGGTCCGATAGACGGATCCAAACATGCATCTAATAACGGATGTTCACACTGACTCAACACGCCGTGTGAATGGACCCTTACAGCAGTAAATGGGGGGGTGGGATATGCAGCTGCACATTCTGTAATGATTTAAGAATAAGTTGTTACTGACAATTGAAACCCTTAGAACTGTCTCCCATTTATGGCTGGGAAAGCACCCCACCTAAACATTTTACTTTGGTCCTTGTCCTGTTCTTAAAGGATAGATCAGAGCCTGAAGAGACCCTCTACAGCCAACCGTGGGAACCTAGCAAGGACCTATGGTGTTAGTTAGAGTTGCCCTAATAGAAGCCTGTGTCATAGTAACACAAAATATAGATTTGTTTTAAATCATACAGTAGTATGGTAATATATTATAAGTAGAAAATATGTTTCCCTTAATGGGATAAAAAATTAGCAAAATTAAAAAATGTCCACTAAAAATTAGTGATTATTTAATATTAGGTATCCACATAAACAATTAATTTAATAGGTTATTCCAAGCAAAAAGTGCAGCATACAAATGCCAAAAATCACCCTTTGCTATATTTATAGTCAAATAAAAAAATATGAAAAATACATTATCTATCTATCTATCTATCTATCTATCTATCTATCTATCTATCTATCTATCTCTATATAATATATATTTATAGGGGATCTCTCTCTTTCTGTCTCTCTCTGTCTCTCTCTATCTCTCTCTCCCTCTCCATCTCATTCTCTCTCCCTCTCTATCTCCCTCTCTCTCTTCCTCTCCCTCTCTCCCTCTCTCTTCCTCTCTCTCCCTCTCTTGCCATAGATTACTGTAGGGCAGTATGGAACAGCTCCTGGAAAGATCCTTTGCTTTCTTCAGCATGCATCTGAGGGTGTTACTCCACAGTAACCTGCAGTAAGACTGGAGAAACAACACCCCCCAGCTCACCTGACCTCCAGGCTTACATAGAACTTCCAAACTCTGGCCTGGACCTGGATATGGGAGAAGCCATCCCACCCAGCTCTTTGACTGCACCAGTGAAAGACTGACCCAGACTAGCTGCTGCAGACATACTAACTCTTAAACATATGTCAGTGGCCAGTGCCGGGATGACGGGTAGGCAAAGGTAGGCGACCGCCTAGGGATCCACTTCATTCCCGGCAGGATGGGGGCGCAAAAAGGCATGGAATCGACTGAATTTTACATTGGGAGGGCAGAGGTGGGGCGCTACCTGCCTTATTTGCCTAGGGCACCAGAATACCTTGTCCCAGCCCTGTCAGTGGCCTAATGCCGCTGACACAGGAATATCTGGCTTCCACTTCAGGAACTTTAGTGACATATACCTCCCGTCTATGATAATGCCATGTGCCTTCCTACATACCCACCCTCTACCCAAAGCCGGGGTTCTATGCACCTTTAGCCAACTTGCAGTGAACCCTAGAGAGGGCATCTGCATTGACTTGTAATTTACCTGGCCTATGTTCTACCACAAATTTCAAGTCCTGTAGGGCTAGAAAATATCTGAGAGGCACATGATTTGACACTAGCCGCAACAAATAGTATCTGGGGGATTCCAGGGCCAACTTGATGGCTAGACACTCTTTCTCAGTGATTGAATAATTTTGCTTCATGGGGGAAAACTTTCTACTGAGATACTGGTGATGGGATGTTCCTCTACCTTTATTATTTGGGACATTACAGCTCCCAGGCCCAAGATGGACACATCCATCTGCACGAAAAACTCCAGGGAGAAGTCAGGGACCATTAACACTGGCTGTCTACAAATGGACACTTTTAATTCCTGGAAGGCCTTCTCATTCTCCGGAGATCACTTTATCATGACTGACTTTTCCCCTTTTGTTAAATTGGTCAGGGGCACCCGTACCTCAACTTTATTTAATTGGGATTTTATCACCCCTCTTCCCACTATGTATTCCAAGTACTGGGCCTCTTCCATCCCTATGGCACACTTACTGGGGTTGATAATAAAGCTCGCCCTCTTTATCACCACAGCTTGGAACTTAACAAGGTGATTTTCTCAGTCGTTCCTAAAGATGACAATGTCATCACGATCAGCAGCCATGTATCTCCAATGGAGATATAAGACTCTATATATTGCCCTCTGAAAAGTGGCGGGGGCAAACCAAATGGCCTCCTGATATAGCATAAAGATACGCGGAGAGAACATGGAAAATGCCGTTTTCTCCTTAGCCTCCTTAGATAAAGGAACCTGCCAATACCCCTTGGTGAGGTCTAGAATCGTGATGTAAAGGGCAGGGGCTAACCTCTTTATAAGTTCATGCACCTGGGGCATGGGGAAGGCATCTACCTTAGATATCTCATTTAACTTACGGTAGTCAATACACTCTCCATTGGGTTTTAGGACCAGCACAATGGGACTCGACTATCCACTTTTAGATTCCTCGATCACCCCCCAGGTTTTTCATTCTCGGCATCTCTTTGGCTATTACCTCTCAGAGGGCCTCAGTAATCCTGTAAGGCTTTAAATTTACCCTTCCCTGTGGTTATGTGATGATCTTGTGTTCTATTACCTTCGTGAGGCCCGGGGTTTCTGTAAACAGATCCCTATTTTTTTGGAGCAATTGCCTACACTGTTGTTTCTGGGAAGGCGACAGCCTATCTGCAATTTTGATCTCCTCCAGAACTGATGTCGGTTGGGCCAGAGTATAAGGGGCTTCTGTGGAATCTCTATGTTCCCAGGGCTTCAATAAATTAATATGTTAAATCTGGTAGGGCTTTCTCCTGCCTGGTTGGTGTACCCGGTAATTCACCTTGCCCACCTTTTCCACTATCTCATATACCCCCTGCCATTTTGCAAGAAATTTGCTTTCTAGCGTGGGAACGAACACCAGAACTTGGTCCCCTGGTTTAAACTGTCTGAGGCGGGCCGACCTGTTATAGACCCTGGAATGGGCCTCCTGAGCTTGGAGAAGATTCTCCATTACAATGGGCAACACTTGGGCTACCTTCTCCTGCATTTTTGTGACATGCTCTTTCACGCTCCTAAAGGGAGAGACTTCACTCTCCTAGGTCTCCTTTGTGAATTATCTAACAGCCTCCGGGGATTCCTACCATACAACAACTCGAATGGTGAGAACCCTGTGGAAGCTTGGGGTACCTAATGGGTTCCTAATGGAAAAAAGCAGATAGGGCAGCAGACAATCTCAGTCTGGACCGTCTTTCTCGACTACCTTTTTAACATGGCCTTTAGGGTCTTGTTAAATCTTTTTACTAGGCCTCCGGTTTGGGGGTGGTAGACCGAGGTGTGTAGCTAGGTGACCTTCAACACCATACAGAGATCCTGCATTACCCTCAATATAAATGGGGTCCCCTGGTCAGTCAGGATCTCTTTTGCTATCACAGTCCGGGAAAATATGTGGAACAATTCCCTGAGGAAGTGTTTCTCAGGGGCACCGCTTTCCGGGTACCTGGTGGCATAGTTTTCAATGACCAGGATATATTGGTGCCTCCTATCCGACTTCACTATGGGGCCTATTGAATCCATGACAATCCTGTCAAAAGGGAGCGGTATCAGAGGACTGCAGAAGTGGCTCTCTATATATATCTATCTATATCTATCTGTATGTATATTGTAGGAAGATGCAAGGCATTATTATAGATGTGATGTATGTGTCACCAAAGTTCCTGAAGTGAAGCCATTAGGCCACTGACCACTGACATATGTTTAAGAGTTAGTATGTCTGCAGCAGTAGCTAGTCTGGGTCGGTCTGTCACTGGAGCAGTCAAAGAGCTGGGTGGGATGGCTGCTCCCACATCCAGGTCCAGGCCAGAGTTTGGAAGGCTGATAGATAGATAGATAGATAGATAGATAGATAGATAGATAGATAGATGTGTGTATATATCTATATAAGCTTATATATAAGTAATGTATACATAAATATATACACACCTTTATTTGAAACAGTCTCCTTTCAACTCTGCAGAGTCATAACAAGTCGCTCAAACTGACTATAGCACACATGCTCAGTTATGTCAGTAAGGATATAACTCAGTGTCTGTACTACTGCTGCACTCTACATTCCAGGACAGGTTTCTGCACAGGAAGAAGCCGATGACCATTTTCTTTTGCTATAATGATTATCCCCTAGCCAAAATGAGCAGACTTTTCTGATTAAAGGTATTTAGGCATTTTTTCATTATAACATGTAGTTTATGTACTTATTTTTCTTCATTTCCCAGAGAATACCTTTAAGGTCTAGTCATTGATGGGCTAATTATGTTAGTTTTGAATGTACCACTTTAGTTGAGATGTTTTTAGTAGAAGTAGGGGCCAAAAGCTGTACACAGTGTTCCATACTTAGTACTCTGATGGATGAATTTAGCTTTAGCAAATGGCTGGATAAGACTACTTACCAAAATGCATAGTGTCCACTGGATAAGATAATGAAATGGAGCTAGTTGGGAAAGAGTCCTTTAATTAGAGACAAGTAATGTTAATGGGGTTTTCTCATCACATTAATTATTTACACAGTTAGTAGTGTGTTTGAAAAAAAGACATATCTTCATCAAGTTCAACCAAACTTGAGGAAAATGTGGATAAAGAGTTTTTAAACTTTATTTCCCCCACTGATGAAGGCTTTGAAACCCATAAGGTAAGAACCAATCTGCTCTAAGGAAGATTTAAGTTCTAATCCCAAAGTTGCCATCAGACCGGATCCAGATATTTTATACGACTACATTTTTATTAATTTTCTTTAGTTCACGTACTTATCTATGTCTCTCATGAAACCCTCAACTGTTCCTGCTGTGACAGCTCTTCAGGCAGGCTATTCTATAGATTTAGGCCCTGTTCACACAACGGATTTGGCCGCGGTTATGGCCGCGGGTTCCGACGCGGTTTTCGCGGTCAAAACCGCGGCCAAATCGCGCCTAGTTTATTAACATGGTTTCCTATGGGAAACCGCGTTAATATTCACACGCCGCGTGTTTGGCCACTGCTTCAGGGCCAAGGCTAAACCCGCGTGTGGAGAACTATCCTTTCCTTTCTTGACAGGGAGTGCTCTGCGAGGAGGCCACGCAGTGCTGACGCGAGCTCGCGGCGCGGTTTGCCCCCTGCTATTACTTTGCATGGGGGCAGACCCTCGGCGCAAGCCGCGCCCCAAACTACACCCCACTCGCGCCGAGCCCACGGCCAGCGCCCGCGCCGAAAACCCGCATCGGGAGAGGCGAGTTTGCGGCGAGGTTCGACGAGGTTGTGACCGTGGGCAAAACTGCCGTGTTAACGGGGCCTTACAGTTCACATAGTGAAGAAGGCTTTTTTCTCCAGACGAAGGGAACGTGCCCTTTTCTTTTGAGGGGGCTTTATATGAAATAAGTTTTCCCCATACAGTTTAGCTGGCCATTTATATACTTTATAATTAATTATAATTATACTTTATAGTTTAATTAGCTTAAAAGGAACCTGTCACATAGGTTATGCTGCCCTTGCTGAGAACAACACAAGCTAGTTACAGACATGCTGTTTCCAGCGTTGTGTCCCTTACTCTGCAAGGTACTGTAGTTTTAGAGTACCGTCTATACTCGAGTATAAGCCATGTTTTTCAGCACAAAAAATGTGCTGAAAAATCCCTCCTCGGCTCATACTCGAGTCACTGTCAGCGCTCGGGCGCTGTGATGGCCCGAGGGCCGGCAGGGACATTTCTGCTATATGTGACTCCTCAGGGAGTGCATATAGCAGAATCCTGAGTAAGCTGACAGTGACGGGCACTACCGTGGCCCGTCGCTGTCGGCGATCTCTTCCCCTGTATGTGACTCCTCTCGGAGCACATACAGGTGAAGAGATATCACTGCAGAGCACAAAAGCATGTGCTCCCTGCTCCGCAGTGGACTCCGGACGGCTGCAAGCAGACTCGGCCTGATGACATCACTCTGTCTGTGCACCAAGACTAAGGAGAGCGCGTGGGAGGCCGGACAGCGAGGAGTGACGTAAGTGTTTGTATTTGTTTTGTTTTTTTATAACCTGCCTATTAACTGCCTATACCTGCCTTTAGGGACATATACCTGCCTATACCCTGCCTATAACCTGCCTATAAGGACATATACCTGCCTATTCCCTACCTATAAGGACATATACCTGCCTTTACCCTACCTACAGTACAGACCAAAAGTTTGGACACATCTTCTCATTCCAACAGTTTTCTGTATTTTCATGACTATAAAATTGTAGATTCACACTGAATCAAAACTATGAATTAACACATGTGGAATTATATACTATACAAAAAAGTGTGAAACAACTAATAATATGTCTTGTATTCTAGGTTCTTCAAAGTAGCCACATTTTGCTTTAATTACTGCTTTGCACACTCAAGGCATTCTCTTGATGACCTTCAAGAGGTAGTCACGTGAAATGGTTTTCACTTCACAGGTGTGCCCTGTCAGGTTTAATAAGTGGGTTTTCTTGCCTTATAAATGGGGTTGGTACCATCAGTTGTATTGTTCAGAAGTCAGGTGGATACACAGCTGATAGTCCTACTGAATGGACTGTTAGAATTTATATAATGGCAAGAAAAAAGCAGCTAAGTAAAGAAAAACAAGTGGCCATTATTACTTTAAGAAATGAAGGTCAGTCAGTCCCAAAAATTGGGGAAACTTTGAAAGTGTCCCCAAATGCAGTGGCAAAAACCATCAAGCGCTACAAAGAAACTGGCTCACATGAGGACCGCCCTGGGAAAGGAAGACCAAGAGTCATCTCTGCTGCGGAGGATAAGTTCATCCGAGTCACCAGCCTCAGAAATTGCAGGATAACAGCAGCTCAGATTCTGCCCACTCTTAATTTTTATGAAGGACTAGTCTAATCCACAATAAGAATCATGTTTAAAGAATCAGCACCTACAAAATAATACTGAGGACATCAGGAAAACAATGGTTTAAGACAAATAAGTTAATGTAGGCAATATTACTATTTTATTTACAAGTATGCATTCTAGGCTTCAAAAGTTTATTTTTTCTCTTAAAGAATTGATAGCTTATTCTGACCAGGGTATATGTTCTCAAGGTCTGAACAAATGGAAAGATTTTAAGATGAAACATTCTGGTACTCTTTAAATAAATTATATAGAGCTTAAAGGCTGATATTAAAGGGGTTTTGAGCTTTCACAAAATCCTTTCTAAAACCAGCTTATAGCTATTAACAGTTCTCAGAGATGGCCACAATTGTTCAATTCTGCCCATTTATTTCTATGGATGTTCCAAATATTGCCGAGTGAGTGTGCTCAAGCATATTTGGAATTCTTATAGACATGAATGGCGGAAAGCTGCTCAACCATGCCCATCTCCCCATTGTCTGAGGCTGGCTCAAAGTAAGTGTCAAGCTGTCCTCAGAAAATATTTAGCAAAGTGGCAAAACCCCCTTGAAGTCAATATTCTACCCTCTTCATATGACATGCTAGTAGTGTGGCTTACCTGTCAGTGCACCCATTTTTTTTTTCATCATTTAAAAAAACTGTTTTGTCAGTGCCTGCAGTCTCAGGTTAGCTCTCATGGTGGGGATCCCATCTTGCAGTTCACATACTAGTGAAGCTAGCAAAGTAGTCTGCTCACTGCCTGTGTGCAGGCCGCCGTACAGTGGATACAACCCGTACACCTGTACCGGGCCCAGAGAGATAAGGGGGCCCGCTTCAAGCAGGCCCGCTTATTTCCGTTTTTTTTTTTTACACGCTGTAGAGCACGGCGCAGCCGAGCGCTGCGCTCTACAGGGTGAGAGGTCCGGGGGAGGGGGGGGGGGCGGTACAGCCGCTCCGCCGCTGCTTTCAGTTACAGCCAGCGGGGCGGAGCGGGGCGGTGCTGGGGGGGGGGGGTGGGGGCCCGCGCTCCCGGCTCAGCTGCGCGCAGACTGCGATCTACTTACATGAGCCCTGGGCGCGCTGTTGCCGGAGCCGGGCCCGCCTCCTCTCTGTCTGTGGGCGGCGGGATGCAGAATAATTTGAATCCGTGAGGCCCCGCCCCGAGGGGCAGAGCTTCACGGATTCAAACTGTTCCGCATCCCGCCGCCGGGCACAGTCAGAAGAGCAGCGGCGGAGACAGACAGAGGAGGAGGTCCCGACTTCAGGCTCAGCTACAGCGCTCATGTAAGTAGAAGATTTGTCACTGCTGGAGCGTAGCTGAGCCGGCCGGGAGCCGGGACCTCCTCCCAGAGTTTTTGCCTGGAGGATGGTGCCCGGCCAATCGGCCAACCTTAACTGTGGGGGGCCCCCCTTAGGCAAAACAGCGCAGCCTTAACTGTGGGGGGCAAAACAGCGCAGCCCAGCCTACAGTGGGGGGGCCCCCCTTCACCCTCCTGCTATGTTGTGTAGTGGTGGGGGGCCCTCTCCACCTCCCCTGGGCCATGTGGGTGCTTGAGGGCCCTCTCCACCTCCCCCGGGCCATGTGGATGCTTGAGGGCCCTCTCCACCTCCCCCGGGCCATGTGGGTGCTTGTTGAGAGGGCCCTGTCCTCCGCCCCCCGGGTCATATGGGTGCTTGAGAGGGCCCACACGGCCCGGCGGGTGGTGGAGAGGGCCCTCTCCAGTGGCCACACAGCTCGGGGGGAGGTGGAGAGGGCCCTCAAGCACCCAACAGCCCGGGGGAGGTGGAGAGGGCCCTCAAGCACCCACATGGCCCGGGGGAGGTGGAGAGGGCCCTCTCAACAAGCACCCACATGGCCCCGGGGAGGTGGAGAGGGCCCTCTCAACAAGCGTCCACACGGCCCGGGGGAGCTGGCGAGGGCCCTCCAGCACCCACATGGCCCGGGGGAGGTGGAGAGGGCCCTCTCAACAAGCACCCACATGGCCCGGGGGTGGTGGAGAGGGCCCTCAAGGACTCACATGGCCCGGGGGAGGTGGAGAGGGCCCTCTCAACAAGCACCCACATGGCCCGGGGGAGGTGGAGAGGGCCCTCAAGCACCCACACGGCCCAGGGGGGAACTATTGCTACAGGGGGCCCTGAAGGGGGGGGGACCATTGCTACAGGGGGCCCTGAAAGGGGGGGGACCTATTGCTACAGGGGGCCCTTAAAGGGGGGGAAGCTGTTGCTACAGGGGGCCCTGAAAGGGGGGCGGAACTATTGCTACAGGGGGCCCTGAAAGGGGGGGGGCCTATTGCTACAGGGGGCCCTGAAAGGGGGGGGGACTATTGCTACAGGGGGCCCTGAAAGGTGGGGGGGGGAAACTATTGCTACAGGGGGCCCTGAAAGGTGGGGGGGGGGACACAATTGCTACAGGGGGCCCGGAAAGGGGGGGGGGGGGGGAACTATTGCTACAGGGGGCCCTGAAAGGTGGGTGGGGGGAAACTATTGCTACAGGGGGCCCTGAAAGGTGGAGGGGGGGAACTATTGCTACAGGGGGCCCTGAAAGGGGGGGGGGAACTATTGCTACAGGGGCCGGGAACTATTGCTACAGGGGGCCCTGAAAGGGGGGGGACTATGCCTACAGGGGACCCAATGACTGGGGGGGCAGAACTAATTGCCTACAGGGGGGCCCTAATCTACAGGGGGGGACTATTCTGCCTACGGGGGGCCCTAATCTACAGGGGGGGGGACTTTTCTACCTACAGGGGTGGCCTAAGCTACAGGGCGCCCCCATTCTACCTACATGGGAACCCTAAGCTACCTCCCGCGGGCCCGAAGCTACTTACGTCTCCCCAAGCTACCTAGCTACTTCCCTGTGGATGCCTAGCTACAGCCCGGGGGCCCCGTTGTACCTACATGCCGTCTGGGGGAGCCCCGTAACTGACAGAGGGTAATTCTTACCATTTGGGCCATTATAAATGGGGAGTTTGTACATGGGGGGAGGGGGGCACTCAGTTGGGAAAATGATAAAAAAGTGAGGAGTTTCAGATGTTTGTGTTGTAAATTCTACAGGGACGAGTGGTGGACGGAGGAAGTCATCATGGAGGTCTGGATCGAATAGAGAAGAAGAGGGAAAGTGAACGACTCCTCAGACAAGACGTCACCTGTGAGGCCCTAAATATAAGTAAACTATTTGCAAAGCACCTGTGTACCTGGTATCTACCACTATAGGGTCACTGTATGGAGGAAATATTGGTTTTGGTGTGATGGTTTATAATCAGTAACAGTATGGCGGTATTATTCAGTATTGTTATATTGGAGATATGTGGTGATGATGTGGTGGTATTATTAGGTGCTTGTATATTGTTGTTGTTTTGTGATACTGGTCTTGGTATACTGGTTTAGTCAATAACATTATGGTGGTGCTAGTCAGTATATGGTAGCGATAGGTGGCGGTATTATTTAGTATTTGTATATTGTTGCTTGGCATTATTGGTCTGGATATACTGGCTTTCCCAGTAACATTATAATGGTGACATGCGGAGGTATTTGCTGGACCTTGTATAACCCAGCGAGAACTAAATCCAAAAACAATGGCACAATTGCATTTTTTTTCTTGTGAGCCCAAAAACAATTTTGTATTTTACTGGGGTGGTGATGGTTGTGGGACGGGAGATGGGTGGGGCTCTGTCAGGACGACCGGGGATGGGAAGGGGAGGAGCAGGGGGTTGGGTCGGCCGGGGGGGGCCCAGACGCTCCAGCTGTATGGGGCCCCAAAATTTCTGATGGCGGCCCTGCCTGTGTGTCATGCCTGGGCCAGTACAAATGGATGGTTAAATGACCATCACCAGCATTGCTTTGATATGATGTATGATTCGCCTGCCCATTGGACAAGAATAATAGGGGTAATGGACACATTATGGTTCACTGTCCAAGAGCCCTGGTAATGTTTTTGTAATCCTGTCCAGATTGGTAGACTCTGACGACTTGGTTTTGCATCTGTATCTCTTAAGAACATGACATCCTGTGTTACTTTTTTGTTACCTTAAGCATGCGTTCAATTACCAGACAGATTCTATATCCTTGATATTTGGATCAAACAGATCTAGCAATAATCATGCCTGGAGGATCGCTAGTGAATTAAACCCAGTTGTACTCTATGTATAGTAAGACTATGAAAATATAGACTTATGTGAGGAATTGTACATAGGTAGTAAAATATTATATACATTACTAGCCTTACTTTTTAGATTCGGTTAAAGTCAAATTCAGTCCGAATCCAATCCATTCAGTTCTGGTCAAAAAAGTCAACCATAACCCTAACCCTAGGAGTTAGGTTTAAGACTTTTAACTGATCCCATTGCACTTGGGCTCTGACATAACTTCTCTCTTGACATCACTTCTGACATCATTTCCAGGACCAGTATCACCTCACAGTATACTTACGTGAGTTGGACCAGAAGTAACATCGGAAGTGACGTCAAAATTCAAGTTGCATGGGACCAGAGATGTTAGGGAGTAAAAGCAATGGAGCCCAGTAAGTTAAGCTGTGCAGACCAGTTAAAAACCCTAGCCCCAATTTAGTGAATGTTTTTTACTAGGGCTAGCTTTAGGGTTAAGGTCAAAGTAAAAGAAAAAAAATGGATGCACAGAACCTGATTTTTTTTTTTTTTTAATGGTTATGTTAATTGGTATGAAACTGAACAGGGACAGGGTTATTTAATATAATTCAAATGGTTCCCTTTACAAAAATGACTTGAATTTGACTTTGAGAAGCCAGTCCTTATTGCTGACTCTGTTTACAAGCATGTATCTCTAATACATAATATTACTTAAATAAAAAACAGTAGTATGAAAATCCATCCATAGGGCCTACAGTATTTACACAAGACAATTTCCATTCAGATAGCAAATTGTTGAAAGGAGCAGCAATGTTCACTGAATTAATTGCATTTACATAAACATTTTAACAGTATCCTGTTAGGGTATATTCACATGGCGTGTTAGGTCTGTGTGAACATACGCTTTTGTGATGCGTGTCTGGGTCTGTCTGAATGGATCTAGACGCGCATCTAACAATGAGCAGTGAGTTTAACACTGCCGGCAATGGGAAACACGCATCGGCGTTTACATGAGTGATCGACGCTGCGTTTGCATTGCGTCTGTCCGATCTGTCTTTCGGATCTGCTCCGAGAAGTGACATGTCAATTCTTGGATCAGATGAAAACGTGCATCGGCGATCATTCATGTGAACGGTGATACGTGTTTCCCATTGCCGGCAGTGTTAAACTCACTGCTCATTGTTAGATGCATGTCTGGGTTCGTTCAGACATGCATCACAAAAGCGTATGTTCACACGGACCTAACACGCCGTGTGAACATACTCTTAAATGGGTTGTCTCACTACATTGATTCACCCTAACTCAGTCCTGTTTTCTTGGTTTCACTTTGAATTCATGGGCGTGTTTACTGGCTTCCTATAGGCTGCAGTAGAAGCCAGGTCTGTAGCTATAGCAACCAGTGCTGGCAGCCTATCATGAGAGATTGAACAGGTCTGTAGCTATAGTGACTTGAGGAGTTTATGCAGCCCATACAAGAGGGGATATCTAGAAATAGGTAGGACACTGTTAATGGACATATATTTCAAAGTGACTTGTTTTTGCAAGATCTTTAACATAAAGAGCAATCCTTGTAGTGAGTCAACCCCTTTAATGGTATAAACCCATTAAAATGGTGAATCTCTGAAAATTAAGGGTATAGGCTTGATGCTACATGAGAGAAGGATGTTCTCTGTTCAGTGTTGCTTACACCTACAATTTTAGAAGAAAAAAAATATTTTCTAAAAACTGTATACATATAATATACTTTGATATTTGAAACTACTCTTTAAATATAAGGTAGTGCTGTCTTCCCTATGGGAAAGATAATAAATCAAATTAAAGTATTGGACAAGTTTAATAGTAAACCAGAAGAACACAAAGCCTTTCTGCTGCCATGTTATTGAAATTGTCATCATTTGAGTTGATGGCGCCAAATTATTCCTACCATGAATATAAAACGGGTGGACACCATGTATATGCTGCCAGGGAGTTTGATTGCCTTAGTAATATTAGACTATTATCTCTAAGTAGAGCTGATGGCTGAAAGCATATTGATGCCCTTATCATAATAATGTGTAACTTTCTTGCTTGTAAGATGTATCTCCAGCAGTATGTAGAAATTTACAGTCTGAATAGAAATGCAACTTTTATTTAGGTGATTACAAAACATCTTTTTTGTGATTATTTTCACAAACAGTGTACATCTTATTACGCTATCTATCTATCTATCTATCTATCTATCTATCTATCTATCTATCTATCTATCTATCTATCTATCTATCTATCTATCTATCTACTGCAGGCTTTGTGCAATGGTCTACATATATATATACAGAGGCATAATTAGAGAAGCCTGGGCCCAATAGCAAACTTTTGGATGAGGCCAACCCCTGCCAGCCCCTCCCTTACCACAAACATTTACTTCTACCCATTAATGATAGTCATGCAGTTACTAGATAATACAAAAAGCAAACACCTCACCATATGTATCACCATCCTACTGCTGCCAAATGAATCCCAATATACCAACATTGGCAATAATGCTACTACATACGGACCCAAATATACCGCCAGAACACGGCCGCAAATTACCACCACATAATATACAAATATACAAACACTACTATTAACCTAAAACAGTGACCATATAGTGGTAGATGCCAGTTATCCACAGACTCTGAAGACTGTAGAGTACCCACACCATACAGTGACCATATAGTGGTAATTACCAGTGTACACGGGATATGCAGACATGTAAGTGATTACAGTGCAATTACAGTACATCCAACGACTCACAGGTGATGTTTTCTATGCTTTTCTGCATCTGGTCCAGAACACTATGACAACTTCTCCAATCCACCACTCAGAGCAGGTACAGGTCATTGCTTAGAGACACAGTCTCCTAAGTGTCTGAGTGGGAAGGAAGGGAAAGAGGACTAACCTTCTGGAGGTTGTGCTACGGCTATGTCCTGTACCCCTCATAATCATAGAATCCATACTCCTTCTTTTGTACCCCAGAAGATCAGCCAGAGGCATGAAGCATGATTTTTAGAGGATGCAGGGGATGGAGTTTAGTACTGTCGTGTTTTTTGTAGTGTTTCTGTTTTTCCTCAAGATTTCCCCATTGGACTATGATGGACTTATTGGACTACGTTGGACCTGCATTGGATCCATTTCTTTAATAAAATGGTCAATGAGGGAGGTTGTCGGGGAGAGTTTATCTAAATAAAGTATTTTTTATGTTGTGGCAGTGTGTTTCTTTAACTATTTTATTCCAGTGTTAGTAATAGTGATGTCAGACGGACATCTCCTTATTACTAGCTCTGGGGATTAGAGACATCTCCTTTACTAACACCAGAAAAAATGGTAAAAAGTGCACTTCAACAACAGATAAACACTTTATTTATACAATCCCAAACAACAACACTGGTCCGACGAAATTAAGTGGGGACACCTGTAAAATACAAAACGCAGCAAAAATACTAACTATGGCCCTATGGATAGGTAGATCCCCTGTTTAGATAGGTAATCTTAATTAAGAAGGTAGGCCACCAAATTAGTTAGCCAAACCCATGCTATTAAAAAGGTACCACCCCACCCACTTGGTATCTAGATAGATACAGTTGAAACCAGAAGTTTACATACACAATAGGAAAACACACATATGCATGTTTTTTCACTATCTGACATGAAATCAGAATAAACCTTACCCGTTTTAGGTAAATTAGGATTACCAAAATTATTTATATTTGCCAAAAATGAGAATAATGAAAGAGATAATTTTTTAAGGCATTTTTATTACTTTCTGCAAAATCAAAAGTTTACTTGCATTTCATTAGTATTTGGTATCATTGTCCTTAAACTGCATGACTTGGGTGAAATGTTTTGGATATCCTTCCACAAGCTTCTCACAATAGTTGGTAGGAATTTTGGCCCATTCCTCCTGACAGAACTGGTATAACTGAACCATTCTTGTAGGTCACCCTGCTCACACCTGCCTTTTCAGCTTTGCCTTTTCAGCTTATTCTGGCATTTGGCAAATATAAATAATTTTGGTAATCCTAATTGACCTAAAACTGATAAGGTTTATTCTGATTTCATGTCAGGTAGTGAGAAAAACATGCATATGTGTCTTTTTATATAGTGTATGTAAACTTCTGGTTTCAACTGCATGCCACAAATTATGTAGTTAGACCCTGGTAGGTATGGACAATAATAGGTAAGGCCCTAACTAGGCAATGCCGTAGGTAGGTGGGTATGTAGACTGGCAGGCAGCAAAGGTCCATGTAGTTAGGTGGAGCCCCAGGTAAGTAGGTAGATAGTCAGACAGGGTCCCAGGTAGGTAAGGGCTTCAGGTAGTTAGGTAGGCAGGGCCCAAAGTAGGTAGGCAATAACCTAGTTCGATAGGAAGACGGGAAAGACCCTAGGTAGGTAAGCCCCATTTAGGTAGATAGACCCCTGTTAGATAATTTGGTAGGCCCTAGATAGGTAGGCCCCAGGAAGGTTGGTGGGTAGGCCCTAGGTAGGTAGGTTGGTAGGTCTCAGGAAGGTAAGTAGGTAGACCCTAGCTAGGTAGTCCCAAACTACTTAAGTAGTTAGGCCCTAGGTAGGTAGGTCAGCAAGCTCCAGGTAGGTAAGCCACAGGTTGGTAGGTTTGTATGTCCCAGGTAGGTAGGCCATAGGTAGATAGGCCCCGGTTAGGTAGGTAGGCCCTAAGTAGGTAGACCCCAGTTAAAAAGGGAGATAGGCCCCAGCTATGTAGGTAGCAAGTTGTTAGGTCCAAGTTAGGTGAATAAATAGGCCCCAGGTAGGTAGATGGGTCCTGGGTAGGTAAGTAGTAGGTGGGCCCCATTTACATAGGTAATAGGTGGGCCCCAGGCAGATAGGTGGTAGCTGGGCCCTAGTTCGATAGGTTACAGGTGGGCCCCAGGTAGGTAGGTGGAAGGTGGGCATGGGTAGGTAGTGCCCCATTACTGAAAGAAAAGAAAAATAAATAAATTCACCTCTCTCTACATTCTCTTAATGAGTGGCATGCCGGCTACTTCATGTGAAGCCTAGCGTAGACGGCGCAGTGATTTGACATCAGGACTTGCAGCCGGTGTGTTCTAGGCTTATGGCCTTAGACTAAATAGGCCAAATAACTGGTCAGGGCACGTGTAAACAGTTAATTATGCCGCTCAGTCCGCATAAATACCCATGATCCCTGGTATTTGCCTCTGAATGTGCGGAAAAGAGGGCCCAAGTCTTTTCAGGCAGTTCTAGCATTGTAAGTATCTTACGTCTATCAATCAATCTATCTATCTAAATACCAATCTTTCTATCTATCTGTAAATTGTGAAAAAGGATGAAGATGGTAGGTGCAGGAAAAGAAATGATGGTCGACAATGATGCTGGAAATGTCAAGGAGAGTGCTATGCATCAACCAAGTCAGGTACCAGTTAGTTACCCTTGTTGGTTGTCAAGCATACAGACCATGCTGATGTAAACAGTTACGAATGTTCTGACGTGACACTTGTTTGTCTCCCTTAAAAGTGCCTGGAGTTGTGTGGCATTCATCATCTGGTTCTGCAGGGCATTGTTCACAATAAAGCGGTCATTAGTGTGTGATGTAGCTTAAGAACATCCTCTTATTTGCCTTTTTGTGACCCTTCCAGTCTCTCTGTATCACTATTGCAACCTGCTGATGACACTCTGTGACACTCTAAGCTCAGTGAACACTTCCGTCTGAGAGCTTCCTGCTTGAAGCCTCACAATAGCGAGGCACTGTTGATCAAGTGTAAGGTGTTGTTTTGGTGTCAGAATGTCAAAATGTGAAGAGCATGATGAGGAGGACTATTTAAATCCCAATTCAAATTGATTCCCTAAATTTATTGGGTGATTCAGAGATTAAACACCTGGAGCCTCATGTATGAAAACTGTCTAGGTAAGATTTTCTTTGCCCATAGCAACCAATCAGAGTTCCCCTTTCATTTCATACAGTCCTCTGAAAAAAATTAAAGGTGAGCTCTGATTGGTTGCTATAGGCAACAAAGAAAGTATTGCACCTATACATGAGGCTCCTGCTGTGAATTTTGTTATGTTAGAGACCAGCAAGTTGTGCAAAAAGCTAAGAGATTAACTCACTTAGCTCATTTAGTTAATTCAAGAAAATGTTCAAGAATCTTTATGCTCAGCATATATATATATATATATATATATATATATAAATATATATATATATATATATATATATATATATATATATATATTTATATATATCATACATATACACCATATATATATATATATATATATATATAAATATATATATATATATATATATATAGATATAAATATATATATATATATATGGTGAGCTTACTCTTTATTATCTTATAGAGTGTTAAGAACATTTGAACATTAATTTTAGTCATCATAAGGCTATGAACCGCAGTAACTAGTCAGCTACAAGTCAATTAATACTAGTCAGTTGTAACTCTATGATCCCATCTAGTTAGCTGGTCCCACAGAAAAACCAGAACGATTTTTGTCAGTCTGTAGATGTCAAAGCAAGATTTCGGTGTCCTAGTACCACAATAGAAAGTCTGGCTTGTGGGGTGCTCCGTGTGTAAGCTATAGGGTCTGGAGTGGGATCATGGCCATTTTCAGGGACTCTGTTCAGGTAGGAGGAGGGCCTCTTCCTTTTGTCATATAGCACGGAATGGGTTAGTGGTGAACTAATTGTGTCACTCATTCTTCCTTTCATTATGAACTCATAACTTATATTGTAGGTGACTCATGTTGCAATCCTTTCAGGACTTGCAACATTAAAGGGGTTTAACCACAATGGCATTTCATGTCCTCTTTTGCAGTCTTCAGCTTTTAGTGTATTCAAAAGGGGGTGTGTGTGATTTGTTTCACCTGCCTATCATGTGACTCAGCAGGCTTCACATCACAATGCTTTTCCCCACAGTGTGCTCACTCTAGTCAAACAAAGGTCTGTTTGCGTAAAGTCAAGTAAACTAAAATAGAAGAGCTATGAGTAGCTACAATATAGCTGAGTGGTCAGCACTTCTGCCTTTCAGCATAGGATTGCTAGGTTTAAATCCCTGCAATACCCAAATGTGGATTTTTTTTCTCAATGCACATACCTGAGGAAGGATTCCTTTTTTATTTATTTATGTGTACTGTTTGACTAATTACTAAGGAATACAGAGGGCAGAAGTAGAATGACAGTGTCAAGATGATTTAATCAGGTGTGGAAATTTGTTCCACTCCTTATCCAATTAAATGCCTCCTCCGAATTATATTATTATTATTATTGCTGCCGGCAGCCAGAGCTCGAGAAACATGACCAACACCTTCCGTTAAGGACATGAATCTGCTTTAATCACAGTAAATTACATTCCAATAGAACTTTTTTAATCACATGACTATTTTATCACTACATGATTGGTTAATTGGCGGTTGCTAAGAGACAAGTTATAAATTTGCATGTACGTATGAAGCATTAGCTGATATGACACATTCCCAAACTATCCTTTATCATCTGGGGGGAGGAGGTAGGCCTTGACTTTCTTGCTTCTTGCAGACACTGCATCTGTCTCAAGGCAAGCTGTGTGAGAGATATCTGATACTTCGATAAGGATGTATAGCAGTAAAATCAGTTTAACAAACTATCTGATGAGCTTAATAAGAATGTAATGATAAAACAGACTTTTGATGTTTTTTCCTTAAAGTACCAACTTGACAGTCCCCCCTAAAAACATCAAAATCTGTTATAACGCTCCCCCTAGAGCGGGGAATGATGATTGATTGCTCTTCCTAAACTGAACAAGAATGGGTAAAGGTAACTCTCCTTACACAGCAGGGTGAACAGGTGGAGCGGGTGTTGAACCCACTGAACCACTGCCAGGCTTGTTCCAAGGGGCGTAACCAAGCAGCCAAGTCTGCTCTGTAGGTGCCTTCTACTTCCACTGTCTCTATTCTTCCATGGGCTTTTAGTCTTCAAAACGGCCACTTGAGCTGGCAATTGGAGAGCATGCATCAAGGTCTGAATGGCTTCTTGATTCTTGATGGGCGTTCCACTAGCTGTCTGGAAACCTCGCAGGCCCACTTCAGGCCAAAGTCATGGTCTACTCCGTACATGTAGGCTGAGTCGGTGTATGTGTTCATGGTCCTCTCTTTTGCGAGCTTACAAGCTTCCGTTACAGCCCAGAGTTCACCTTCTTGGGCTGGCATTCTCAAAGGTAAAGATGCAGCCTTCACGGTTTCTATCAAGGTAACCACAGCAAATCCTGTATGGAATCGTCCTTGATCATTGGCATATCTAGATCCATCTGTGAAGACGACATAGTCCGGACTCTCCAACTTGGATGTAGAGACAGTAGGAAGATGGGAGGTTTCAGCCTCCGTTTGTTCAAGACAGTCATGAAGAGGTTCATCCGCGGCAGTCTGGTCTTCATCTGTGGTAGACTGATCTTCATCTTCCCCCCTTGAGAGAGGAAGCAGAGTGGCTGGGTTGAGAGTAGTACATCTTTTCAAAGTTACATTTTCAGGCATCAGTATTAGGCATTGTATACGGAGATGGCGCTGTTTACTGAGATGAGGTTGCTGCGACTGTTTCAGGATCCCTTGTAGATCATGAGGAGCCAAAACATTGACCCAATGGCCTAAAATGATGTCTTGAGATTTTTCAAGAAGAACTTGTGCAGCAATGATAGCTCTGAGGCAAGTAGGTACAGTGCGTGCAACAGGATCTAACTTGCAAGAATAGTATCCAAGAGGTCTCATACGCTCTTCATGTTTTTGTGTCAAGAATTCGGAAGCTTGGCCATAGTCTTCAAAATAGGAAGAAATTGAAAGGCTGTGAGTAGTCCGGGATTCGCAGAGCCGGAGCATGTAGGATAAGTTTTTCCAGGCTTTGAAAACACTCTTGTGCCTCAAGTGAGAGTTCATTGGTGTAACTAATGTCCTTGAAAGAATAGTGTAAAACTTGCATAAGACTGGAGGCATCGGGTATTCATTGATGACAGTAAGTGACGAGGCCTAGAAATCCTTGAAGTTGTTCTAGATTGTTCGGTGATGAAATGAGCATCACAGCTTTTGCCCGATCATCGGTAAAGTGTCTAGTCCCCTGTGATATGCAATGTTCGAAGAATACAACTTTCTTAGCACACTATTGGAGCTTGGACTGTGAGAGTTTGCGGTTGATTGATGCCAAATGTTGAAGAAGACTCAAAGAGTTTGATTGACAAGTTGGAAAATCAGGTGCACACAAGAGAATATCATACATGTCCTGCAGGGCTTGAGTCAACTGGTTGGGTGAGTTCTGTGCCCCTTTGAAGCATCCTTGTCCAGGTGGGCTGAGTACCACGATAAGTGAAAGCAAAAGGGTATTGACAGTCCTTGTGTAGTGGGACACTGAAGAAGACATTGCAGAAACCATAGACTGTGAAGTAGGCAGCTGAAGAAGGTACTTGGCTGAGAAGAACATGAGCTTTGGGGACCACAGGGTTCTCATAATCCGTGACAGCAATGACTGCTCCTGAGTCCTGAACCAAACTTTTATTGTGCATAGCGAACCGAGGTGTATTTGCAGGAGAAATGCAGTGGATGAGTACCCCATTATCCAGGAATGTTCTGATTTGTGACTCCAGAGATTGTTCTTGATCATGCTTAAAGGGATATTGAGGCAAGCGAGGCGGGGTAGCACCCTCTTTCAAGAAGACATGTACAGGTGAGACTGGAAGGATGCCGACATCATCAGGACCTTTAGACCAAACTTCAGGAGGTACTTGTCAAAAGTTCAGGAGGTGTTGCTTGATGTGGATAAAACATGTGAAGCGCAGGAACAGCTTGTAGAGCTTCATGTGAAATTGGAGTATTGTAGTCCAAGTACATTCCAGAAGAATTATATCTGATAGTAGCATTCATCGTTTGTAGAAGATCAGCTTCAAGCAGATTAGTTGGGTAAGTATGAGAGATAAGTAGTCTAGACAGGAGTCTATGATGTCCAATTGGCACAGGGTAGGTTAAGCGAGTCTCAGTTGGTCATCCATCCACTTCAACGCATGAAATGTAATCAGGAGAAAGTATGACGTCCGGTGGAATGTCGGAAGTTTTCAGAACCGATCTGGCTGCCCCAGTGTCTACAAGGAAAGGAAGTTGGTGGCCATTAATTTGAAGATTGACGGTCAACACGGGTTCAGAATGACTAACAGTGGTGTTCTCCGAAGCATTAAGAAAACGGTAGACATAGGTTTGCCGGAATCCTATGGATGAGGACGATAGGAGGTGTCTTAAGGTTGGAAAGGTGGATAAGATGCATCTTGAGGATATGCTTGTTGGTACTGACTATGGTTAAGATTGATAAACTGAGGTCCAATGAATGGATTATTATTGTAGACTGAGGTCGCTTTGGGGTGTTTGTTGGTTGGGAATCTTGGACGGTTGAAGATCAAAACTTGATACTGTGGTTGAAATTGATTATATGCTTGAGGGTATTGCGGTAGTTGCTGTCCATTGGTAGCAAGATTCCTTTTGTCGTCACGAGCTTTAGCGCGGCACTGCCTCATGATATGTCTAGATCGTTTGCAGTAAAAACAAGTTTTCTGAGTTCGGCCTTGTCCGCCAGGGTGAGTGCTCTGGAAGGTCGCGAACCATTATCTCGATTGGAGTCTGTAGGTTGATACCCAGGGAAAACTTGCATTGGTTGATTGTAGAGTATGGTGTCTGGCTGATCTATAAAGCCCTGTGGGAGCTCTTGAAATAGGATCACTATAGAAACCTTCTTTAAACGTTGGGATGAAATCAGTCTGTGCCTTAGCAATGGAAAAGTTGCCCTTCTGGATAACTCTGCTATTCTGCGGGAAATTAGTTTCAAAGTACCAAATAGGTTTAAGTAAAACCCTTTAACAAACACCGTTGAAAAGAGGATTTTGTGAGCTTTAGTGTTCATGTCAAATCCATGGTCCTGGAATAAGGCAGACATCCATTTGATAAAAATTCTCCCGGATTCAGTTGGAACTCTGAGTAAAATTTGGGAAGATATTGACTGAGGATTTCAACAAGCGTTCCTTGGCCCCAAGAATGAAGATGACGGCAGAACTCTTCCCCAGATGAGTAATTTACTGAATGTCCAACAGTGTCTTCTTGAAGAGCTAATTTGATGATGGGCCCAAAAGCAATCCCCACCCTTTGATGCTGGCAACATGGTATAGATCTTTCCAAGAGGCAGAATATGTCTTCTGTATCTGGCTGATGCCACGGTAAAATGCCATAGGGTTTTTTCTCAGGGTCTGGCATTTGGGTCAGTAGATTATTGACTTGTTCGGGTGTAAAAGGCATGTAGATTGGTTGATCCTGGGGTATTGTGCCTGGCGCCGATGAATGAGAAGGTAGAACCGGCAGAGAAAAAGAATCCAGTGGCTGAGAAGGTGATGGTGGAGGTGGTGGTGCTGCCGAAGGTAGGGGTAAGTCCATGAATGAGTCTGGTTCTGGTGGTGGAGGGAATGTCTGTGTAGTTTGCAACGGAACTGAGGTTATACTCCTGAGTAAGGGTGAAGTTGTCCTGGGAGAGTTAGTGGTTTGAGAGCCATGTAGTCTTCAGACATTTGGCCATAGCGTCTGTTAGTACCACTATCCGTATTTCAGGTACTGGAGGAATTGGCTTGTGCTCAAGTAATGCAGTGAGTATGGCCTGTACACATGCCATTGGTGGGAACGCAAAGATGCCAGAAGAAATAAGGGGTATGGACAGCGATTGGAACTTGTTTGCTTGGGCCACTTCAAGTACGTTATGTATAGTTTGTTTCAGCAGCTGAACACAATTGTTATGGGATACGTTATTATATATGGGTCCAATAGCATGGATAATGTAATCACAGTTTAATCTCTCCTAGAGTAGCAGTCTGTGTGCTGTGAGCGATAGGAAAAATACTGGAGTCTTTTAATTTGGGTTGCAGATGTGGGTCCTGGCATCCTGTAGCTAATGGCAACTTGTCCTCCTCCCCGTCTTCCTCTCCATTAGCATTGAAAATCAGAATAGCGGCTACGGAGGAGGAGGGTGCCCCAGAAGCTGTGAGCAAAGGGTAGAGTGATTGCGGGGCTGGTGGTGGTGTTTGTTGTGATGTTGCAGGTGTGCTGGCAAAGACGTTATCACACGACAGTTGCATATCAATGTTTATATTAGCAGTGACAAGTGAATTGCACGGAGGAGAGGTGGGAGTAAGAACGTTAGTAGGTGTAGCAAGATGGCCGCTGTTCAACTTCAACCCCGAACTTCCGGGTTCTTTGGATTGCTTAGGACTACAAATATGGCCACAGGTGGAAGTGGAAAGAGTGGGGTTTGGTTTTGCCTTTCCGGATACAGAGAATGTTTGGACTTCATAAAAATGGCTGCAGAAAATAATAGGAGGTTCTGGCACGGGAGCAGAGGTAAGAATACCGGGAGGGGCAGGAGTTGAGGTTTAATTTCAAGGTGTGATCAGTGTTGTACGTTCCCTCCCACAATCTACGCAACTTTCAGCGTTAATGGAATTTGATGACGTCAGTCCACCAACATTGAAAGTCGCCATCTTGAAATGGCTGCAGCTCACTCCTTATACATATGCATTCCTCAAATCCTTCTTATTTTTTACATTCAGTTTCAATGTAATTATGCTTTGCCAAGACATCGTTATTTTCTTTCAGTGCTTATCTCCCACATACTAGCGTGTAATCTCTGTGATTTATGCTCGTACACAGAGCGTATCATTAACTTTTTCTCTCAAGTCTCATATAGATTTTACTATTTTTCTCTTCAATCAAACTACTCGACTGCACCTTTTGACTGAGCGCTATAATTTTTCAGTACGCCAGAGAGGCGAGGGGAGAAAATGTGCCCAGCTAAAACCCCCCTTAACAGATGCTTTGAATTGAAGCCAAAGTTATACACTGTGCCCGGGAAATTTTAGTGTGAAAGATAACAAGTGATGTATCTTTAATATAAAATTAACCCTGATTGCCTATTTTTCTTACCTAATTAAAAAATAACAAATTAACACACTTGTATGTTGAGATTAAGTCCCGACCATATACAGAAAACGGGGGGGGGGAATTAAACTCAGAAGAAAAACAGAAACATGGCCACACTCACCGCTAGTAAAGCTGAAATGAGACCGAACACAGCATAGAGGCAACATGGGCCCCCATGCTATTAAAGAAAAATACCCAGGTACAGCTGATTGGTGGTAATCCATATATCTCTCCACGAGGTGGACAGAGAGCTGCACCTTAAATTGACATCTATTCACATAGCATGCAAAAAAGCCAAAAGCCACAGTTTCCATACGTCGGGAGACTAAACGATGCGCAAATACCCGTAAGACAGACGCTCGCACTCCTTCCATGCATGAGGGGGGCGACTGCTGGTATTCTCTTGCATCCAATCCCGTACTGTTGGGCAAAAAAACTATTTTCACATACTGGAAAAAATATCAAATATGAGGTATTGGTTAACATAATGGCCACTATATTGTAAGCCTGCAAGCCTCCTTCACGGCTCCTCATTTATTGCAGGTCCCTACACCCCCTTAAAATCACAAAATATACAGAAAAAGGGGGGAAAAAAATTAAACTCAGAAGAAAAACAGAAACATGGCCACACTCACCGCTAATAAAGCTGAAATAAGACCGAACACAGCATAGAGGCAACATGGGCCCCCATGCTATTAAAGAAAAATACCCAGGTGCAGCTGATTGGTGGTAATTCATATATCTCTCCACTAGGTGGACAGAAAGCTGCACCTTAAATTGACATTTCAGCTTTACTAGCGGTGAGTGTGGCCATGTTTCTGTTTTTCTTCTAAGTCCCGAACATACCTAACACTAATCAATGTCTTCTGCTCATCAGCAGGTAATCTCAAATATCATCTGTCTATACCGTCTGTATAACAGGCTTATCAGAAACGCAGATCTTCTGTCTATAACAGGCTTATGGCTACTCTTTAACCATTTCTCTTCAGATCGTCTGTTTATAACTATAACAGGCTTTTGCAATTGTCTTTAATCAGTTATCTTCAGGAATTCATCTGTCTGTAACTATATCTGTATATAACTGTATCTGTATATAACTGTATATAACTTATGACAGGCTTCGGTTTCGCTATCGGGTTGCTTATTAGGGACTGTATCCCTGATATCTCATTTCTTTTCCATCAGGAGCCCAGCTCCTGACCTACACTGAAATATGATACCGAAAGGAAAATACACTATCCAGTCAGTATACTTTACAGAGCAACAAGCAGAGGCATTAACTGGTTAGCATTTAAAGGTATACGCATATGATACGATCATGTACCAGGACACACCCTGGAGGCAAAACCTGAAAGCTTACACAGGTCTCCTAAGGAGGCGACAAACCACCAAAAGACTTTCACTAGAATGTCCGAAAAAACAGGTAAGTCACGGATTTTATAAAAATCAGTGAACTTACCTGTTTCTGTGGGGTTGATTAGGCCCCAAGTGATTCGGGCACTCCAGGACCGTTCAGTCGATGGTAAGGCGTCAGCCCCCCTCCGGATAGTCCTCGGGCGTTTGAGAGCATGGCACCACTGTCAAGATGATTAAATCAGGTGTGGAAATTATCTTTGTTACATTCCTTATCCAATTAAATGACTCATCCGAATTATATTATTATTATTCCTGCCGGCAGCCAGAGCTCGAGAAACATGACCAACACTTTCCGTTTAGGACATGAATCTGCTTTAATCAAAGTAAATTACATTCCAATAGAACTTTTTTAATCACATGACTTTTTTATCACTACATGATTGGTTAATTGGCGGTTGCTAAGAGACAAGTTATAAATTTGCATGTACGTATGAAGCATTAGCTGATATAGCACATTCACAAACTCTCCTCTATCATCTGGTGGGAGGAGGTAGGCCTTGACTTTCTTGGTTCTAGCAGACACTGCATCTGTCTCAAGGAAAGCTGTGTGAGAGATATCTGATACTTCGATAAGGATGTATAGCAGTAAAAGCAGTTTAACAAACTATCTGATGAGCTTAATAAGAATGTAATGATGAAACAGACTTTTGATGTTTTTTCCTTAAAGTACCAACTTGACAACAGCACTTGGGTGTGATTACTAGGCAGGGATGTGACTGAGAGTGGCTGTCTGAAAGGAGAGGTGATTTCTGAGCATGTGCTGCCAGGACTGAGGAGCTCTTGTCACTGTTCGTGTTCTCTGCAGATCAGATATACAATATGGATCACTAAGGGAGCAGCTAAAACAAAAATGGTGCAGAATTTTTAATAATGATGTAGGGGAAATATGTTTATTACTTAATTTGCAAATCCCACATCAATTTTACTTGGTGGGAAAACCCCTTGAAGAAGACTGTGGAGTACCACACCACTTAAACATATGTACTTTACAGAGAGCAGAGAGATAGGAGTCATTATTGCAGAGGCAGGGCTCAGTGCACTACTTTGCCAGAGGGGCCTAATATATTGTTGAGACAACCACTCCCACAATGGGTGGGAGTATTTTCTCCTAGGCACCCATGGGCACATGCCTAGGGCGGCTCTTTTTAGAGGGCGCCACGGCAGTAGGATTTTTTTTTTTTTAGTTCCCCTCCGAGCACGCGAACCCCTCCCCCCACACGAGCGGGGGGTGGTGGAGTTGAGGTTGCGGCCGCGGGTTTATCATTGGTGGCAGCGGTCCCCTATCACCTTTTCATTTATATTGCAGAGTGGCAGCAGACAACGGAGCGCCGGTAGGGACATATCGCTTCGCTTCTGCGCAGATGCTATCTGCTTCTTCAGTGGCGTGGTGCGCTGCTGGGAAAGGAGAGGGGCAGGACTGCCCCTCCTCCTCTCCCTAACAGCGCGCGCCCGCCACTGAAGAGCGGAAGCTGCCGAGAAGAGAGAGAAGAGCAACACTGCCCCTCCCACTCTGGTCAGCAGCGCACGGACGGCGCCGAAGAGAAGAAAACTGAGGCTTCCTCTTCAGGACAGGTAAGTGAAGTGGAGTGGAGTGGAGGGGAGGGTGGGGCCGGGGGGAGGTTCGGGGGCGCTATTAGGAATGATGAGGGGGCCCTGGCTACCTAATTTTTGAAGGGGACCCTGGCTAACTAATGTGTGAAGGGGGCCCTGGTTACCTAATGTGTGAAGGCGGCCCTGGCTACCTAATGTCTGAAGGGGGCCCTGGCTACCTAATGTCTGAAGGGGGCCCTGGCTACCTAATCTATACAGGGGCCCTGGCTACCTAATCTATACAGGCGGCCCTGCAACCGTGAGTTTAAACCAGCCAAGCCTACATATCGTGAGAAGGTGGGCCAGGCTACCTAATGTGTGAAGGGGGCCCTGGTTACCTAATGTGTGTTGGCGGGCCTCGCTACCTTATGTCTGAAGCGGGTCCTGGCTTACCAATTTCTGAAGGGGGCCCTGGCTACCGAATCTATACAGGGGGCCCTGGCTACCTAATCTATACAGGCGGCCCTGTAAAGATTCTATCTACAGTGCTGGGGGACTGTAAATTATCTATATAGTGCCCGGGACCTATAGACTACCTATACAGTGCTGGAGGACCTATAGGCTACCTAGACAGTGTTGGGGGACCTATAGACTACCTATACAGTGCTGGAGGACCTATAAGCTACCTAGACAGTGCTGGAGGACCAATAAGCTACCTATATACGTGCTGAGGGACCTATAACCTGACTATATACCTACTTGGGTACATATAACCTATACACCTACCTACTTGGAGACATGAACTATATATCCACGTACTGAGGGTCCCTATTACCTATACTGTGGGACATACACTCACTGGCCACTTTATTAGGTACACCATGCTAGTAACGGGTTGGACCCCCTTTTGCCTTCAGAACTGCCTCAATTCTTCGTGGCATAGATTCCACAAGGTGTTGCAACGATGCTCAATTGGTACCAAGGGGCCCAAAGAGTGCCAAGAAAATATTCCCCACACCATGACACCACCACCACCAGCCTGAACCGTTGATACAAGGCAGGATGGATCCATGCTTTCATGTTGTTGACGCCAAATTCTGACCCTACCATCCGAATGTCGCAGCAGAAATCGAGACTCATCAGACCAGGCAACGTTTTTCCAATCTTCTACTGTCCAATTTCAATGAGCTTGGGCAAATTGGAGCCTCAGTTTTCTGTTCTTAGCTGAAAGGAGTGGCACCCAGTGTGGTCTTCTGCTGCTGTAGCCCATCTGCCTCAAAATTCGCCGTACTGTGCGTTCAGAGATGCTCTTCTGCCTACCTTGGTTGTAACGGGTGGCTATTTGAGTCACTGTTGCCTTTCTATCAGCTCGAACCAGTCTGCCCATTCTCCTTTGACCTCTGGCATCAACAAGGCATTTCCGCCCACAGGACTGCCGCTCACTGGATGTTTTTCCTTTTTCGGACCATTCTCTGTAAACCCTAGAGATGGTTGTGCGTGAAAATCCCAGGAGATCAGCAGTTTCTGAAATACTCAGACCAGCCCTTCTGGCACCAACAACCATGCCACGTTCAAAGGCACTCAAATCACCTTTCTTCCCCATACTGATGCTCGGTTTGAACTGCAGGAGATTGTCTTGACCATGTCTACATGCCTAAATGCACTGAGTTGCCGCCATGTGATTGGCTGATTAGAAATTAAGTGTTAACGAGCAGTTGGACAGGTGTACCTAATAATGTGGCCGGTGAGTGTATAACTTACTGGGGGACCCTATTTTCTATACTAGGGGACATATAACTTACTGAGTTGTGAAGTCTCTAATAGTCGTTAAGCCGGTTGTTAAAGCCTCAAGTTGATTGATAAGAGCTCAGCAATCGACTCTGGGGACTAGGGCAGTTGAGACATGGGGGGTGGGGGGGGGTGTTAGGAATGGATTGGGAGAGGGGGGTGGAAGAGAGGGTAAAGGCTGCACATGCAGCAAAATCTCTGGGTGGTTTCCAGGCCCCCTCGACTCTACCCATTAACTGTGGCCTCTACCTCCGCTCCCGTCCTGCTCACCCATAAGGATATGTTCACACGGTGTAATTGGGGGGTGCATTTCGCCACATATTTGCGCTTCAATATAAGCCTTCTGGATATTCACGTTAAATACACCATATCCAAAGGGCCTAAATTTAAAACGTGAAATCATGTTCCACTATTAGTATTCTCTCATAATTGCATAAATATAGTTCTACATTATATGTCACTTTATGTATTCTCACTTTAGGTTGGATATTCTGTTTTCTAGCTTGCACAAGATTAGGTATATTCATACATTACTGTTCGGACATTGAGCGTTTGCCATATAGAATCACTAGTTTATTTCAGAAAAATTTACAATCTGATATATCTGTATTGTTATACAACGTTCTTATGCATTATTCTATTTATAATTGGCAGTATTACCTTATCCAGTCCTATGTATATATTTCTTTCTTTTCTTTTATATGTAAATGCCTTATTCATATGTATCACTACACTTTTGAGAACCTTGTTATTTGGTTTTATTTACCCTGAATACTCCGCCGCTCTGCTCCGGGACCAAGTGTGATATTGGTTTTCTGCGCATGTCTTGCCCATTCCAGGTTGGGAGCAATTTGCTCCACTACGCATGCCGCCTTCGTCACTTCCGGTTTCAGCACATTGCGTCCGGAAGTCACGGCGGCGTCTCCTGAGCAGCACACCGGCGGGATATTCAGGTAAGGGATATGTTTTTACAGGGGTATATAAGAGGTGTTTGTTACTTGGGGAGTCAGGCTATGACTAATGGTGGTGCGTCACACGAAACGCGTCAGACTTTGCAACACAGGTGTGCATGCTTTTAATGGATCTTCAATAAAGAAATTTGGATTTTAAAGATTGAGATCTCCATTCCAGTGCTGTACTACCACTCCTCTCCTCCTTTGCTTGTGCTTCAATATACCTGCAATACGCCCCGCAATTACGGTAATTCATAGCTCTCGCAGAGAGCTATGAATTATGTATATTGTACATCAGGAGAGAGAAGTGACATGTCAGTTCTTCCAAGGGTGTTTATGCACCGTGGATAGTGTAAGTGAATGGGGCGGCCCCTCCTCTGCATTTTAGAAGTATGTGCTGGCCAGTGCGTAGTTCTAAAACATCTGGCATATTGCGGAGCGTACAGTACACATGGCAATACGCCATGTGAACAATTGTGCTGTGCGGCTCAGCACCTACATAATATGCAATCCCCACCTATCCGGGTTAAGGGGTTTGTGGGGTTAAAGCTGGGTTTTGGTGACAGGGATAGGTGGGGGTTGTATATTTTGTAGGCACTAGGCCACACAGCACAATTGTTATGGGTGAGGGGGGCCGGAGAGGGGGTAGGGGCTGCAGCATAATCCCTGGGGTGACTGGGCCCATGAACTGTGGCCCATTCCCCCTCTCCGACCCTCCACACCCATAACAAGTGTGCTGTGCGGCCCAGTGCCTTCACAATATACACCTACCACATATGCCTGTAACTCAAACCCAGCTACAACCCCACAAGCCCCCTTAACCCAGATAGGTGGAGGTTGTACTTTGCGATGGTGATAGGCCAAAGTTGCAAAGGGAGGGTTGGAGAGGGAGTAGAGGCCACAGTTTATAAGTACAGTCCCGAGAGGTTGGAAACCGTCCAGAGATTGTGCTGCAGTTGTGGCCGTAACCCCCCTGGATTATATTGTGCGGTCTGAACTCCGTCCCCTTCACCTTCTGCAGATCAGCCTCACTCATGATCTTCAGAGGGTGGAGTGGATAAAGTTTCATGCTGTCATGTTTTTAGTAGTGGTTTCGTTTTTTTACAGGCTTCCTTGTTGGACTACGACGGACTAACATTGGATCCATTTAATTAATAAAATAGTGAAAGAGATCTGTTGTCGGAGTGTTTTTTTAAATAAAAGTTTTTTTGTGCATTTTGTATCTGTTTTTTTCTACATTTAATCCCAGTGTTAGTAATGGAGGCACCTGACAGACTTCTTTCTATAACTATCGCTTGGGCTTGGTGTCAGCCAGCAGTGGTTTTTGTCACCTCAAGGCTGCCACTAACCCCCTGTCACTACTACCCCAGTACCCAATGCGCCAGGTTAACTGGGAAGAGCCAGGTAACCATCAGAAGCAGACCCTCTAATGTGATGGTCTGCCTCTGGGGTGGCTGCGGGCGGGTATTTTTAGAATGGGAAAGGACCAATATTGATGGTTCTTCCCATTCTGATAGTATCAGGCTGCAGCTGAAGGTTTTACCTTGGCTGGTTATAGAAAATGGGGGGACCCTATGTCGCATTTTTTCCAGAATTATTTTTTTTATTGAGAATCTAGACAGCCACTGTATTGGTTACAGTAGTTACTCATTTTTGGATTCTCAATAAATAAAGGATTTTGTGAAAAATAAAGATGTAGGGTGCCCCCCATTTTCCATAACCAGCCAAGGTAAAACTCACAGCTGCAGCCTGATATAATTACGGGAAGGTTCATAGATGGTTCCATCTTTCCTACCCTAGAAATACCAGCCTGAAGTCGCCCAGAGGCAGAACATTACATTAGAGGATCCATTTCTGATGGTTACTCAGCTCTTCCTACTACCCATGGTGCGTTAGAAACTGGGGTAATAGTAACAGAAAGTCAGTGTCAGCCTTGGGGTGACAAATGCTAACGCTGGGTGACACCAAGCCAGAGAGGCGTCTGCTAGATGCCTCCATTACTAACAAATGAGAAAAAGAACAGATACAAAATAGACAAAAAAACTTTTATTTAAATAAATACTCCATGGACAACAGCCCTCTTTGTCCATTTTATTAATGAAATGGATCAAACGCTGGTAGGACGTAGTGCAGTGACGGCCAACGTGAAACCTGTCTGAAAATAAAAACACTCCAAAAAATGACAGTACTAAACTCCACCTCCTGCATCCCCTGAAGATCATGCCCACGGCTGATTTTCTGGGGCTGCCGGGGACGGAGTTTAAGCTGCACAATATGATTCTGAAGGGTACTGACCATAGCCTCAGGACACTCCTCAAGGGGATGGTCCTACTCACCTTCACCTATCACTCCCTACCTCCACTGTATGGAGGTAATATACAGTCTGCAGAGCCAGTGTACACTGGTAACTACCACTACATGGTCACTGTATGGGGGTAATATACAGTCTTCAGAGCCTGTGTACACTGGTGTCTACCACTATATGGTCACTGTATGGTGGTAATATACAGAGTGTAGAGCCTGTGTACACTGGTGTTTACCACTATATGGTCACTGTATGGAGGTAATATACAGTCTGCATAGCCTGTGTACACTGGTGTCTACCATAATGTAGTCACTGTATGGAGGTAATATACAGTCTGCAGAGCCTGTGTACACTGGTGTCTACCACTATATGGTCACTATATGGAGGTAATATACAGAGTGTAGAGCCTGTGTACACTGGTGTCTACCACTTTGTGGTCACTGTATGGAGGTAATAAACAGTCTGCATAGCCTATGTACACTGGGGTCTACCACTCTATGGTCATTGTATGATGGAAATATTGGTTGAAGTCTAATGGTTTAGGTGCAGGCTCAGTTTGGTGGCATCTCCAAGCTCTACTGGATGCTGAATAGGCTATCCAACGTCCAGGAAAGCTGGGTGACGGCAACCCCTTCAATTAGCTTTCTTCTAGATCCGTTACATGGTTGTAGTGGGTGTGGCTTTTGTAAAGGGGTGTGGTATATGAAAAGGGTGTGGTAATGCAATTGGTTAATGGGGGCGTATTCGGGTTTAGTGCCTAGGGCAGCATGACCTATAAATACAGCCATGAGCTATGTGTATACATATATATACAGTAGATGAGCTCTGTGAAATATAGGCTTATATAATTTAAAGCAGAGAAAATGCAGAAAGAGAAAGTGAAAGTATTGCTCGCCTATCCACATACAGTGATTTCTCTATACAAACCATGATACAGGAAAAGCTGTCTATCACTGTATGTGGGAAGGGTAAGCAAGACTTTCACTATCTCTTTTTACTCAGAGATTCTGCTCCAAAACATAATCTATATAGCACAGAGTTCACCTTCTCTCCCTCTATCATATTACACTGTCAGACAGAGCATTATTACCCACCTGACAGATTCACTTTAAGAGGGGAGTACCCCTTTGAACCTTCTCTATAAATATCTCATCTAGCACAGACCGTGTTTGTCCCCGTAAATCAAAGACTTAAGGAACTGGAATATTAGCAATTCTGACAGCCATTTAAGAAAAATATACTTACAGTAAAAGGTGTATGTAGTGTGAAATGGATTAATTTTAAACTTGCAATGTAACATTATATTCCCTCGTATTCCTTTTAAGCCAATCCACAGTATTGGAGAATGATATAACCAGTAACAGAAATGTTCTAGGAGGAAATCTAGAAACTAGACAGTTAACAATATTAGCCTACAAAGTCGAAGAAAATAAACAGTCACCGGTATTAAATTTTAAAACCATAGTGTTTCTGCAGCATAAATCGCATTGCAGGAATAAAGTTTCATTGCTAAGCCCCACTGCCTAAAACTTTTTTTTATCAGAGACACTGAGCTGCATATAGCTGATTACATCAATTACTTTTCCGAACATGATTGTGATCCCACCGCTGCTTCACTGGATCAGCAAATAGAAAGTAGTCTCCGAGCAAATGGCATTTTTATAAAACCCTTTGGGCAAAATGATACGAGTGCTGAATGAAAAATCAGCACCTAAGAGGAGAAAAGGAAATAGAAAAATAAAAACAAGAAGAATAATCTCCTAAATTGAAAGCCATAATGTTTGCTGTTAAAACTAAATATTAAGTGGGTATTCAGTGCCTATGACACTCCTGAGGATGCTAACTTAGCTGTATGAGACCATTTTTAGGAAACGATTACATTTTTTGCAATTGAAACTAGAAAATGAATGGTTTTATTGAACAAAAAAAAAATACAGTGTGAAGATGAGGAGCACAGATGGATTCTTGAAGCAGCACAGTTAAATTCATAAAGTCAGAAATAAATGCCAAGAATACCGAATTTTGGTTTTCTGTTGAATTTTTTTCAATTTTTTAAATTTAAATTTATGTTTTTGGACTTATCTAGATTTCCAATTACAGAGTGGAAATTGGAGAGTGTTAAGGACTCCCTTGAAATATAATGGCAGTCAAATGTTTAAGTCCTCCGGAAGAGGATAATAGCATGAAACTTCATTTTTTGTTTGGTGTTGCACTCCACTAGAAAAGGGGGGAAGGGGAAAGAAACAGCAACCAGTAAAGAATCCTCTGGACATAGAAGGTCAGTCATAGGGAACAGAAGGAGAGTGGAGGGGCAGTGTTGTAGAAAATGAAAATATATTATGAGATCTATATCAACAATGTAAAAGAACATAAGCAGAGAAAACACTTAAAATAACCAAGGCTGGCATAAATCTCAGTTACTAAGCCTAAGAAATTTAAAGGGGTGTTACAGTTTTTTAATTAATGTTAATGGCAAACAGAGAAAAAAGGTGGGTTTACCTCTTGGTCCCCCACTGCTGCCATTTTGCAGTGCCCTGGACTCCGCTTCTCTTTACTTTCTGTGCTACTTGATGTCCATTAATAGAGGCTCGCTCTTCATAGTGAGTAAATGGAGCATGAACCTCCGCTGTTCGATGGCATTCAGCAAAGACATTTTAAAAAGAGCAGATCTTGAGGCTCTACAGACAAGCAATGGCAGGGGACCAGGTGGTAGTACACATTTTTATTCCAACATGAACAACACATGTTATTTTAGGAATGTTGTCCTGAATTTTAACATTTAACAAAATCTTTAAGGCCTTAAGCACATGCTGATTCTTGGTCCAGGTGACAGTTTTATTGTGCCATGAAGATTGGCCTGAATTTTATGAACTTTCTACTGCGTTCATAACTTAGCCTTTCTAATACAAAGCACCAATTCAAGCTCGGTAAACCATTTTAAATTAGTCTAACCTTTTTCCGCAGTGATGCCCTGGCTTTTGCTGTACTAAAGACATAAACGTGAAGAATTCTACAATTGTAGTGCGACACGCCTTCAGAACACCCCTGATCTCAGGCACATTACAAATTGCAGTGGGCGCTTTATATTTTGCCTGATTTTGGAGTGTGCTTGCTTATACATCGTACATGAAAAAACTTTAAGACTCTCGGTTCACATATTTTGATCAAAAGATGTTTAAGCTGCCCACGACTTTCAACGTGATCTCAAAATCGGCAGTCCTATGCTATCTTTACCTCTCAATCGAGCCAATCAGCCCCCTCCTTGGGTCACCGACCTCCATTATTCAGAGAGAAAAAATAAAAACACCCAACCTGCAAGCTGCCCTTCTTATGACAGCCTGTGAGAGTGGGCGGGGACAGAAACCCAAAATGGAAGCACCCCTTCCTTCCCATATAGGTTAAAATCAATGTACACCAAGTATAATGTATGCAGAAACACATATACATCGAGCACACAGGGCTGTGACAATTTTTGGGCTCAAAGGATGCCAGACTAGTCTATTGCAGCCCCGTACATACATGTTGCCCTTAATCTCTTTGCAAAGATGTAGAGATTCACCAAGTAAAAAGCATTTACAGACTTTCCCTAAAAAAACAGCAAAAAAAAAAAAAATCCAAGATAACATTCTTAAAGGGGTTTTCTCACCATAATGATGAGCTTTTAGCGTGTAGGGAATGCTAAGTGAAGACTATTACTAAATACATTGCTGTTTTAATTTTTCTTTGTTCAGGAAATGAAGATTTTATCTACTGCTACTGCACGCAAGTTTATCCAGGCTACTAACCACCTCTCTCTGCTGTTTCTCTTATATGATTTCTTCAAGCTGCTGTACATCTATGCTGAGTCATTCCCTGCTCAGTCTCATCTCTAGCACAGGAACTTGTTTAAGTAAATGACCAGTTTTAATCCCTTGAGTTGTTTTGCTTTGTTCAATAGATATTACTGACCTCCTGCACTCATGTCACTATGAAAGAAATAGCCCGGAAAAGCAAAGCTGAAATGCCAATCACTGCTAACCAGGAAGTGTGAGTCTGAAGCTGACTTTGGCTCTGTGAACAGTATAGAAGGCAACCCCTTTAATATGTCTCCACAGTACTACCTGCAGGTGGTTACCAAGTCATTACTCGGCCCTTTAAAGAGAGTTAAAATATTCCTAGAAACAAATGCAGAATTCAAAATGTAGATATACACCCTTATTAATACAGTAGTTATTTGGTTGGAGATTGAATGACTTTCTCATCATGAACCATCTATTGTGTGAAATTGCCATCTAAATGTTAAGCCTAAAGGATTAAGTTATGTTTTAACTGTTTTGGGTATTTAGGTTTTTAACTCCAATCGAGCAAAGCTTAACTTGACAATCAACACACTATGAAATATTGTGGCATAGAAAGTGATTTTTTTCTCTCAACTTTTTTACTGCTTTTCAGTGGTTTTTGTTGTGATCTGTGATAAGAAAAAATAGTGCAGTAGTATATTACTGCAAAAAAAAAGATTATTGATATGATAGAAAGGAGTTCAACTTGATTATTAGATTGTTTCTATACATTCCTTTGATTCATTGTCAGGGTCAGTTTGTTTTCATTCATTTCTTACCCATTTATTATCACTTTCTGCACCTTAATTTGCACCTTCCTTCAAAAATGGCAATCTGGAAGAGCTGAAAAGTAGCCTCTTTGTATGGATATGGATGAATAAATGTAAACTTTTTTTTGAAGTGGTGCTGCTTCCTCCATTTGTTTTGAACTACCATAGGTGCTCAATACAATTTTGATCATCACTGAAAGAAATTGGTATATACACAGTCGAGTCACATTAATATGACCGTTTCCTACTTTTGATGTTGACAACATGTAGATGACAAAGGAAGTCATGTGCTGTGAGCTCTATGATCCCTCTTCACAGCTGGCGCGGGCCAGCTGCTAATTGCAGTTGACACCCGTGTATAACGCTATTAGAGGCCGTGGCCCCGATCAGTCTACATGGCAGTGGGAAGCCTTGTGAATGGTTTCCATTGCCACCATATTGTTAGGGGGACTCAATGAATATACATGTACTTAAACATCAGATGTATACAGCTGTATACCTATATACATATACAGTTTAGACCAAAAGTTTGGACACAACTTCCCATTCTAACAGTTTTCTGTATTTTCATGACTATGAAAATTGTAGATTCACACTGAAGGCATCAAAACTATGAAATAACACATGTGGAATTATATACTTAACAAAAAAGTGTGAAACAACTGAAAATATTTCTTATATTTCTCATATTCTAGGTTCTTCAAAGTAGCCACCTTTTGCTTTGATTACTGCTTTGCACACTCTTGGAATTCTCTTGATGAGCTTCAAGAGGTAGTCATCTGAAATGGTTTTCACTTCACAGGTGTGCCCTGTCAGGTTTAATAAGTGGGATTTATTGCCTTATAAATGGGGTTGGTACCATCAGTTGTATTGTTCAGAAGTCAGGTGGATACACAGCTGATAGTCCTACTGAATGGACTGTTAGAATTTATATTATGGCAAGAAAAAAGCAGCTAAGTAAAGAAAAATGAGTGGCCATCATTACTTTAAGAAATGGTCATTTAGTCGGAAAAATTGGGGAAACTTTGAAAGTGTCCCCAAGTGCAGTGGCAAAAACCATCAAGCGCTACAAAGAAACTGGCTTACATGAGGACCGCCCTGAGAAAGGAAGACCAAGAGTCATCTCTGCTGCGGAGGATAAGTTCATCGGAGTCACCAGCCTCAGATATCGCAGGTTAACAGCAGCTCAGATTAGAGACCAGGTCAATGGCACACAGAGTTCTAACAGCAGACACATCTCTACAACAACTGTTAAGAGGAGACTGTGTGCAGCAGGCCTTCATGGTAAAATAGCTGCTAGGAAACCATTGCTAAGGACAGGCAACAAGCAGAAGAGACTTTTTTGGGCTAAAGAAAAAAAAGGAATGGACATCAGACCAGTGGAAATCTGTGCTTTGGTCTGATGAGTCCAAATTTGAGATCTTTAGTTCCAACCACTGTTTTTTTGTGCGACGCAAAAAAGGGGAATGAATGGACTCTACGTGCCTGGTTCCCACCGTGAAGCATAGAGGAGGAGGTGTGATGGTGTGGGGGTGCTTTGCTGGTGACCTTTTTGGGGATTTTTTCAAAATTGAAGGAAAACTGAACCAGCAGGGTTACCACAGCATCTTGCATATTCCTTTCCGTTTGCTTTTATTTGACCACTTTTAAATTTTCAACAGGACAATGAACCTAAACACACCTCCAGACTGTGTAAGGGCTATTTGACCAAGAAGGAGAGTGAAAGGGTACTACGCCAGATGACCTGGCCTCCACTGTCACCAGACCTGAACCCAAACGAGATGGTTTGGGGTGAGCTGGACCGCAGAGTGAAGGCAAAAGGGACCAACAAGTGCTAAGCATCTCTGGGAAAATCCTTCAAAACGTTGAAGACCATTTCGGTGACTACCTCTTGAAAGCTCAAACAAGAGAACGCCAAGAGTGTGCAAAGCAGTAATCCAAGCAAAAGGTGGCTACTTTGAAGAACCTAGAATATAAGACATATTTTCAGTTTTTTCACACTTATTTGTTAAGTATATAATTCCACATGTGTTAATTCATAGTTTTGATGACTTCAGTGTGAATCTACAAATTTTATAGTCATGAAAATACATGAACTACATGAAATGTTGGAATGAGAAGGTGTGTCCAAACTTTCGGTCTGTACTGTATATATATGCTCCTGAAAGCGAGGTTGCAGCACAGCCAAACAGCAGTGTGGGAAAGGTTTAAAACGAGTATTTTGAGCGAGTGAACGAGTCTGCGAGTTGTTTTTCCTTATAAATGTGTTTCTTTTAAGTGTTGGAGACTTAAGATTGAGAGACTTTATATTTGGGGAGTTTAGAGGGGACAGTATTGTACTGCTTATTATTATAATTTATTCATGTATCTTTTTGGTAACATCCCCATGAGTTCCATGTTTGACAATGCTGTCCAGTGCACAACCTGTGCAATGTATGCCATCCTTGAGCACAGTTTTGAGGGGGCATACTGCAGTGCAAAGATGTGTGCCACTGCACATTTAGAAGCCCGTATCCTGGATCTAAATGAGCAAGTGGCAACACTGAGATCCATTGCCAACTTGGAAAACGAGCCGGCTGCCCACTGAGCAATCACTTGCAGGTGTAGATGCTGGGGAGGGTGGCAGCATGGAGGTGCAGGAACATGAGGCAGCTAGCTGGGTAACAGTCAGAAAGAAGGGTAGAGGGAAGAGTGTCAGGGAGGCTAGGCCTGATCTGGTACACCCCAACAAATTTGCAAGATTGGCAGATGAGGGGGATATCGGCTCAGGAATAGCATTGCTGCAGCAAGACACTACCCCTGTCTGCTCCAGTAAGATGGGGAATAGGACTGCAGGTCCAGGGTTTAGACAGGTCTAGTAGTTGGGGGCTCCTTTATTAGGGGCACAACGGGCAATCTCCCACAAAGACCGGGATCGCGAACAGATGTTTTTACCTGGGGCCTAGTTGTCATATCGCAGATCGGGTTGACTTTGCTGGTGGGGCTGGGAGACCCCAGCGTCAGGGTCCACTTTGGGCACCAATGACAAATTTAAGGTAGGGGGAGTTTCCTTAAAAATGATTTCAGGGATTTGGGCCAAAACTCAAGGCAAGGAACTCCGGGGAAAAATATTTTCAGAAAATTACCTGTTCCACGGGCCACACCAAGAGGCAAGGGAGAAAGAGAGGGAATAAGGGGGCCAAAAAATTTGGTGTGGAAAGAGGGTTTGGTTTTTTGGAAAACTGGGCGACTTCTGTCTTGGCTACAGACTAATGCAGGGGGGGGCTGCCCCTAAAGGGGGAGGGGGCACTGTTTTGGGGGGAAAAAAGGGGACAGGAAGTTAGGAAATTTAAACTAGGGATTTGGGGGGGGGGTAACCCATATAGCGTGCAAATAGTGAAGATAAGAGCTGGGAATTAGAAAAATCGGGGGGTGAATGGGGGGAGGGGGTACAAAGTTAAAAAGATAGGGAGAAAGGAAAAAAAAACTGAACACCTTTAAATTGCATGCACCAATCCAGGATTCGACCAACAAAATAAATAAACTAGAATTACAATACAAACTAGTAAGGATGTCACTCACCTTGTTTGCGAAAGTGCACCTGGTCAGTCCCGGTTTTGCCTTCTCCAACTTGGGCTGGATAATTCGTCCCAGTTGCGGGACTGAATCAACGAAGAAAAAAAAGGGGCTTTGTCCAGTCTCGGGGAAAAACAATGAAGTTTTTTATTAAATAATCGGTGCAGAGGGTATATAAAAAACGGCGGAAACCACGCTTTTCAAAAAATTCCCTCCCTTGTTCACGGCATGCAGGTAACACTCAAATAAAAATTTTAAATAGGAACTACGTCATGCAAACGATACGTCATTTCCCCTTTAAAAACTAATGGGTATACACTGCTTGAAAAAAAACTTTTAAAAATTATTTTAAAATCTTTCTTTAAACCCCTCTTCATCTATAAAAAATCTATGTTACGTTGAAAAAAGGGATTAAGGGGGTTTATAGGGTTTATAGGGTTAGTGGATATGCTAGGGCTACGGAGATTTTAAACCCCCCCTGGATTCTGGTTTTCGCCCAGAATCCCGAAGGCTTCTCGCAATCGACCTTTTTTTGCCATCCCCCCACCTCTTTCGGGCAATTTTATTCTTTCAGCCAAAAAAGGATAACTGCTTCATCACCAGCATGTTCTTTTGTGAAATCTTTCTGCCCCGAAAGGGAGTGCCCTTTTATTTATTTATTAAGATGCTCCGCTATTCTAGTTTTCAATTTTCTAGTCTGCATCCTATAAAATTTTCACAGGTACATTAATACCAAGAAAGATGTGGTCCCATCAAATTAATGAATTTCTGTAATTAAATTCTTTTTTAGTCCAGTATTCTTGAAGGTTTTTTTTTTGTGTCATATTTGCACATATTTCACTGCTCCCCCATGGGGGAAGCCTTTTTTTTGAAAGCCAAATTTTTTTTTTTTTTTTGGGTTTTTAAAAAAACTCGGGGAGATTTCTTACCTATGGTGATATTTCTTTTAGTACACATCTGACCCCTTTCCCCAAAAATTTTAAAACCAAAACATTGCCTTCTAAGTATGTTGATTTTTTTGTAGAAAAAATTTTTTTTTTTTTTTCAAAGCAGTATTATATGGGTAGAAAAACCAAATTGGTGTAGGGGAAAAGGGGTTTGGGTTTTTGGAGAAATGGGCACTTCGTCTTGGGTAAGACTCAATCAGGGACGGGCTGACCTAAAAGGGGAGGGGGCACTGGATTGGGGGCAAAATGGGCAGAATTTTAGGAATATTTAAAAAGGGACTGGGGGGGGGGGTAACAAAACATATACGTGCAAGAATGAAGATAGAGAGCTGGAATTAGAAAAATCAGGGGGTGGAATGGAGGGAGGGGGGGTTTGCAATATTAAAAAATCAGGGAGAAAGGAAAAAAAACTGAACATCTCAAAAATTTCAAAGCTGACCAATCCAGGATTCTACCAACAAAAAAAGAACGAATTCCCAAAAATGAAGAAAAATATGACCTATAGGGGTAACTGAAATGGGGGACGAGAGCTACACGGCGGGGTTTAAATTAAAATCTTTTAAAGGGGTCGAAAAACCGGAAAGGGGGGATGTATGTCTTAATAAAATCCTGTCTGAAACCAACACTGCGGAAATAAATTCAGGAATAAAGGGAACATAAAGGGTAAATAAAACATGGGGGTAACAAAACAAAAAAACTAATAGGGGCTGCTAGGGCCCCCAAAAATAACAAACCCAGGGGAAAATGTACTTCCCCTGGCAAATAAGAGGGGGGGCCCAATCAGAATGAGTTTTTTTATTATGGGGGGGGCTTTAACTACCAGACATCAATTGGGGAAACGAAACCTGTACTCCAAAAGGGGAACAGGATTTTTTTCAATAACTAAGAAATTACCTTTTTCCAAATGGGCAAAACGACAGAGGAAAGGGCCCCTTTAAATTAAAAGACTT